>CAIGRS010290992.1:0-19243 GCA_903798395.1 Fraxinus floribunda
CCAGGTGGAGAGGAGGCTAACCCATATGGTCCATGATCGTGGGACGATTGGACGACGCCGAAATTTGCAATACTCAGACCCTGTTGCGTGGACTTGGCTACTATCATTCTTCAGGGAAGAAATCCGAACATTGTAGGGTTGGAGGTGATAGAGGGGAATGAGGCAAGGTTGTTGTTGGTGGAATCCAACAGTGTAGCGAGGTTGTTTCTGCTGATTCTTTCAATTGGTGGTGGAATGATGGGAGGTGATAGCGGGGAGTGAGGAGAGGTTGTTTGTGTTGATTCTTCCAATTTTCAATTTTGATATGGTGTTTTCCGCATTTTCAACGTTTTCGAGTTTTTTTGGCTTGAAAACACTCAAAAAGACCAAATGGTCGTTTTGAGTTTTATGTAGAATTATTTTTTTTTGGTTTTCAAAAAATGCATTTTCAAAAATAGGAAGGATAACACGTTTTCAGTGTTTTGAAAAATTGAAAACAGAAAACGACTTGAAAACAACAAAGAGAACAAACCCTACATCTTTCCATTTGGATCCCATTTTCAAATATCCAATCCTTCGCAGAAATCTTGTCCAATTCCACAAGAATAATGCTATAGTGGCATAATCGTTGACATAATAGTTGACCTAATGTCACATGTAGCTTCATCATTTGACTTTCTTGAACACGTGCGGTTTTTTCATCCAATCATATCTTGACAACTAACATTATGTCATTCCATCGGTTGACAATTTTCTCTCAAAGTGGCATAACCCATTTCACAATACAATTTCATTCCAAGTGAATAGATAATCCTATCTTTTGTAGAAACATCTGGTCCTAAAATTTTAAAAATCTAATATTTGTAGAAATCTCAACCACCGCTTCCAAAAAATCGATATTCCTTCGAAAAATCCTTTTTTGTGGAAAATGAAATACCCACCAAGCAAAATTTAATATATTGCAGAAATATATAATGCTCAATTCTAAAAAGTTTTATTTTTCTTCGATTTTATAGGCATCTGATTTTCAACTTCCTTTTTTTTTCCTTCATTTTCTTTGATTTCTTCTTTCACATAGGCCAATTTGAGAGAAGAAGAAATTGTTACTACATAATATCCGAACTTAAAATTGTATATCAATGGTCACTAAATTATACCAATTGTTAATATTTAATAACTGAATTTAAAAATATATCTCAATAGTCAATGAATTAGGCAACGTATTACTCATTTATCGCTCAAGTCGATACCCTTTTTTTGAACCTAACTAGTATTTTTTCATTTGAATGAGGGATGAGTAACACGATACATACTTTAGTGATCATTGAAACACTTTTAAGTTTAGTTATTAAATAGTAAGAATTGGTGGAGTTCTGAGCACATATTCCTGTCTTGTTCTGATTAGTTTTGTCTTTTTCGAATATTAAGTGGTTTATAACAGACAAAAGGTGGAGATCAATTTAAATAAATATGTAAATTAAAGAAAATAGGTACTTCTAAAAAAGGAGCTAAAACACAGATATAATTTTGTGTGTGTGTGTGTGTGTGTGTGTGTGTGTGTGTAGTTTCAATTTTAGAAGTCATTAGTAGATGTCAAACGAAATCGAAATATTACATTCTTAATATCATTTCGAAAAGTTTACGGCCTAATTTTCTATACCGTTAATAGGGCTTGAAACGGCCAACCGTAGGAAATGTTGTGACATGTCAAAGTAGGTTGTTTCAAACAAGTATTTTAAGAATTTTAATAACATGCTAATTTTAAAAAATTGTCCGACAATCGTACACTAGCCGAATCCACAAATCACCCTTGTTATCGTGAAACTCGTTTTGATAACTACAATATAGACATATCAAATGGCCCCAATGGACATCGAAAATAGTTAAAAATGCGTCAAACATGCGTCTAACTCATCTTTCATTAAAAAAAATTCAATTATTTCAATAATATTGATTATTTTTTAGCAACAAATTTCTCAATATAATTTATATCATTTTATTAGAAAATTTCTCAATATAACATGCTAATTTTTAAAGGATAAAAGTTCTTGGCTGCATGGACATAGACCACGTGCTAAAGACTAAATAACCCATTGCATTAAAGGATAAAAGTTCCACTAATGAAAAACGAGAATTTGATAAGTGTGATCGTTAAAACCGCAAGAGTCTTATGATCATGAAGCGTAGTATTCCATAATCATTTAGGGGCGTGTTCGATAAGGTAACTAGTGCCAAGGAATTTCTTAATGAAATTGAAAAAACACTATAAGACCGAAACTAGTACGCTTCTGATAAACTTAGTTTCACTAAAGTATAAAAGTAAAAAAGAATATTCGGGAGCATATCAAGAAAATATCTCATATTGCTTCAAAACTAAAAGCACTAAAGCCTTAGCTCTGATGATTTGCTCGTGCATCAAGTTTTGATGTCTTTTCATGCACAATACAATCAATTTAAGGTCAATTATAACTATCAAAAGGAGAAGTGAACTCTTAATGAGCTCAATTCATACTATATGCAAGAAGAAGAAAGATTGAAGCAAGACAAAACTGAAAGTACTCGCTTAACTAGTACATCTAAGGACAAGTTCAAGAAAAGAAAGAATAAGGAAGCTGCACCTAGTCCAACTCAAAAGAAATAGCGAAAGCCTAATAAAATGAATCATCTGGTTGTTACTTTTATGGAATTCGGGACATTTGAAGAGAGATTGTACCAAATACCACCGCTTGGAGTGTAAATAAATGTATGTTTCTCATTTTGGTTTGTTCTAAGGTCAATTTATCCACAGTACTTAGACATACTTGGTGGATTGATTTTGGAGTCATTACTCATAGAAGTGTGCCTATGTACTGTTGCATGAACAGCCGACAACCAAATGTTGCCGAAAGATTCATCTATATGGGTGACGACAAATTAAAGATTGGTTTTTATTTGAATTTTAAAGAGACTCTTATGGTACCATCTTTTAGACGAAATTTGATTTCTGTTTCTATATTTTACAAATTTGGTCATTCTTGTTTACTTAGAAATAATAAATTTAGTCTTTTTCTTGATTCAAATCTTGTTGTTATTGATTTTTATTAGGCAATGATAATCTATACTTACTTAATTTAGTTGCCTCTTATAATGAAACCTTGCATGATCGTTAAAACCGTAGGAGTCTTATGATCATGAAGCGTAGTATTCCATAATCATTCAGGGGCGCTGTGTTCGATAATGTAATTACTGCTAAGGAATTTCTTAAAGAAAATGAAAAATGCTTTGTAAAATGCTATAAGACCGAAACTAGTACGCTTCTGATAAATTTAGTTTCACCAAAGTATAAAGGTAAAAAAGATATTCGGGAGTACATCAAGAAGATATCTCATATTGCTTCAAAACTAAAGGCACTAAAGCTTGAGCTCTGATGATTTGCTTGTGCATCTAGTTTTGATGTCTTTTCCTGCACAATACAATCAATTTAAGGTCAATTATAACTGTCAAAAGGAGAAGTGGACTCTTAATGAGCTCATTTCATACTATATGCAAAAAGAAGAAAGACTGAAGCAAGACAAAACTTAAAGTACTCCGTTAACTAGTACATCTAACGGCAAGTTCAAGAAAATAAAGAATAAGGAAGTTGCACCTAGTCCAACTTAAAATAAATAGGCTGTTACTTTTATGGAATCTCGGGACATTTGAAGAGGGATTGTACCAAATACCACGCTTAAAGTGAAAATAAATGTATGTTTCTCATTTTGGTTTGTTCTAAGGTCAATTTATCCACAGTACTTAGACATGCTTGGTGGATTGACTTTGGAGTCATTACTCATATAAGTGTGCCTATGTACTGTTGCATGAATAGTCGACAACCAAATGTTGCTGAAAGATTCATTTATATGGGTGATGACAAATTAAAGATTGGTTTTTATTTGAATTTTAAAGAGACTCTTATGGTACCATCTTTTAGACGAAATTTGATTTTTGTTTCTATATTTTACAAATTTGGTCATTCTTGTTTACTTAAAATAATAAATTTAGTCTTTTTCTTGATTCAAATCTTGTTGGTACCGATTTTTATTAGGCAATGATAATCTATACTTACTTAATTTAGTTGCCTCTTATAATGAAACCTTGCATGTGAATTCACGTGGTATTAAGCGTAAATTAACCAATGAAAATTCTGCTTCATTGTGGCATAAATGATTATGTCACATTTCTCAAAAGAGAATTGAAAAGTTTGTGTCAAAAGGGATTCGTAATCTTCTTAATTTTTCAGACTCAAATGTTTGTATTAATTGCATTTAGGGAAAACAAACAAAGATAAGGAGATTATATGCCAATAGAATTTCGAACGTCTTACAATTAATTCATATGGATATCTGTGGTCCATTTCTTTTGTCTTTTTGGAATGGTCGCCAGTCATTTATTATGTTCATAGACGATTATTCTCGCTATGGTTACTTGCATCTCATTAATGAAAAATCTCAATCATTGGACATGTTCAAGACTTATACGAAGTTGAAAATCAACTTAACAAAAGAATAAAACACGTCAATCTGACAGTGGTGATGAATAATAGGTATGACAAAACAAGAAAACAATGTCCAAAGCCTTTTGCAAAATTCCTAGAGAATGTGGAATCGTCTCACAGTACACCATGCAATTTCTTCTAGCATGAATGGTGTTGCTGAAAGATGAAACAAAACTTTTAAAGTCATGGTAAAGATTATGATTAGTCATTCCACTTTGCCATAATCTCTTTGAGGAGAAGCATAAAAGACTGCAACTTGTATTATCAATAGAGTACCGAGTAAAGCAATTGTCAATACCCCTTATGAGCTTTGAACATGTAAGAAGCCTACTTCGAAGCATCTACACATTTGTGGTTGTCGAGCCGAGGCAACGCCTTATAGGTCGAATGAAAAGAAATTGGATTCTAGAACTGTCATTTGTTCTTTTATTGGATACTCTGAGAGGTTAAGAGGTTACAAATTTTATGATCCCACTAAGAGATCATTTTTCGCAACGAAAAATGCTCGGTTCTTTGCGGGTGTGGATTTTGCAGGGGGAGATAATGTTAAGGATTTTGTCTTTGAGGAGCAATATATAAAAATTCCTTATGTTGCAATTGACAATGATCAGGATCAGGGACAAATTCTTATTCCAAATCTTGTTTAAGAAGTATTTTTCGGATCAAGATAATACTCTAGAACCTTCTATTAACATTCAAGAGATTGTTCTAGAAGTAATATCCTATCAACTTTCATTAAGCAATGCAAAAGAATAATTCTCAAAATTGAATTGATGCCATGAATGAAGAAATAAAGTCCATAAAGGTACGAAGCCTATTGGTTTCAAATTGATATTCAAAGTCAAAAGGGATTCGAAGGATAATGTGGAAAGATATAATACTCGTCTTGTTGCAAAGAGCTTTACTCAAAGGGAAGACATCGATTACAAAGAGACATTTTATCATGTTTCAATGAAAGACTCAAGATTATTGTGGTGCGTGTGGCATATTTTGATCTTGAGCTACATTAGATGGATATAAAGACAGTGTTTCTCAATGGTGACATTGACGAGACGATATATATGGTGCAACTGGAAAATTTTGTGTCGGGAGACCCAATGAAAATTGTTTGAAAATTAAAGAAATCCATCTTTTGGCTTAAGTAGGCTTCCCGTCAATGGTATCACAAATTTCATCAAATAATCATCTCGTTTGATTTTGAGATAAATGTAGTTGATGATTGGGCATACCACGTGTTCACTGGGAGTAAGTATATTTTATTGGTATTGTATGTCAATGGCATACTACTTACCTGTAACGATATAGGCTTGTTAAACGAAATCTAGAGATTTTTATCAAATAATTTTGAGATGAAAAATCTTGGCAAAGTCGTTTTTATATATAGAGATTCAAATACATTGGAACCATTCTCGGTGTATTCTTAGATTATCATAAAAGAGTTATATCGATGCGATACTTAAGAGATTTAGGATGTAGGATTGCAAACCAAGCGATCCTCCTATTGATACGGGAGACAAGTTTAGTCTCAATCAATACCTTAATAATGACCTTAAAGTAAAGGAGATGCAGAAAGTTCCCTATGCTTCAACAATTGGGAGTATTATGTATGATCAGGTATGCATACATTCGGATATAGCATTAATTGTTGAACTATTAGGCATATATTTAAGTAACTCTGGGATAGATCATTAGATAATAGTCAGGTGGGTATGCGGTATTTACGGAGACCAATTAGAGATCGTTGGTTATTCTGATTTGAATTTTGTTGGATACTAAAACAATAAGAGATCCACATCGAACTATGTCTTCCTGCTGTCCGAAGAAGTATCTTGGAAGAGTGTTAAGAAGACACTCATAACTTCTTTAACTATGACAACGAAATTTGTAGCATGTTATGAGACATCCAATTATAGAACATGACTGTGAAATTTTGTCATTACGTTGCGTATTCTAGATGGAACTAAAAGACGAGTAAAGTTATTTTGTAACAATAAATCAATTTTGTTGTATTCAAACAAAATAGGAGTTCAACAAAGTCTAAATTTAGACATCAAATTCCTAATTGTTAAAGAAATAGTTTAATGTGGTCAGGTTATTATAGAACATATTGGGACAAACTTCATGATAGCAGATCCATTTACTAAAAATCTACCACCTAAACTCTTTCATGAGCACACCGCTCACATGGGTATTGTATATTTTGATGATATGTTAATTTAGTGATAGTTTGTAATTTTGGATATTGTTTCTTTATACACACATTTGTTTTAGTGCACATTCAATTTTATTTCATAAATAAAGTATTAAGTTATTTTCACTCTGATTAAATTTTATGGTTTGATCTCATTAAAGAATAAGGTAGGACAAGTTGGAAATAGACATGTTTATAAAGTTTTTTGTTTATTATCTCTGAACTCATTTGAAAATATTCTCACTAAAATATTAATGTGGATGTGTTGGAAATAGGCACATTAAGATTACATTACATCTAATTTCCATGCTACACATCTATACTTGATCTATGTCATTTGATTGTATTAATATACGTTACCATTGATGTGTTTAGTTATGATATTTGTAACGAATACCGCTTGAATCCTATATTAACATAATAAATGGACGAGATTGTTCAAAGATACTTTTGGCTATGATAGCAAAAGTTTTGGCTCATAAGATTTTACACGTTCATAATATAACTTATGTGATCCAAGTGGGAGATTATTGGAAAAATATTAATTTGTCATGTGAACCTGCATATATAATTAATTTTGTATAAATGTATCTTAAAGTTAAGCACACTTAAAGTGATCTAATAAAGAATTAAGTTATTGGGCTTTCAATATCTAAATAAAGTGTAGGCCTAATTATATGTGTAGAGACTAGAAGTCTGGATCCATTAAAATTGTACTTTTATGATATGCCGAAATATATGTGGAAACTATATATATGATTATGATCCTTAAATCATATGTGATTCTCATTTCTTGTGTCTTCCCATCAATGCAAGAATACAACAGAAATCATATTGAAAAGAAGTATCTAAAACCTATTATCAAGAAGAAGAAATTAAGACAATCAAGATTAAAGAATAAGAACTCAAGATTAAAGAGATTGCAATTTCAAATTTCAAGATTTAAATCAATGGATCAAGATATGTTCTACAATAATTAATTCACTTGGCGATTTGACATGAAGATCTTGGTAATTCATGAAATTTTATAAATGTTAAGTTTAATAAATATTCAACAACCTCACCAAATACCATATGTGCTAGAGGACCTAAACCCTTCGTCTGTACAAATTGGTAATGGCTTCTACAATTCTACTTTAGGTAAGCTAGATTTTATACATTCTAATTGTGACACACTAACTTTAGGTATCATAGTAGAGTGGACCAGATCCCTCGACAACTAACGCTAATAATATGTGTACAATTTTGTTATGACTACATTTTCGTATTTTTTCCCTCCTTTGTACTTCATATTCTGTGGAAGCACTTTCACTAAAGAACACCTTTATTCTTTAAAACTAGTAAAAAGTGTCTAATTAAACCAAATTAAGGAAATTCTTGATGCCATTAGATCATCACACTTTGGATGGATATAAATAAGCAAAAGTGCATTTACATCATTACAAACTTTATCCATGGAATCAATTTGTCACTTGTCTTCATCACAAAATTAGCCACATGTTAAAACTTTATAAAATAAAATCAACTATTTTCCAATTTGATTGATAAGCACTTATATTACTCTTCTTTTTGATCAGTAAAGTGCTTAACTTTGTCCACTCAATCAAGTTAGCATTGAATGATGCATAAGAAAATTGGAGAATTGTATTCCTTTGAAAAAGTAACTATTTGTTAACCCCCTTTTTAATAGTTATGTGAACAACAGATAAAGGTCCCACTCTCGTCCACGTAAGGAAATTCCAACATGTTTTGACTAGAAATTCAGAAGGAAAATGATGGCGTTTATGGACATGGGAGGTGCTTTATGATGAGAGACAAAAATGTTCAAACACCAACAATATGATAAAAAATGATTGCATATAAACGAAAACAATCATAAACAATTCAACCAAAGTAAACACAAACTAAAACTTAAGCAAATAAATATGGAATATGCAAGAGATAGAACAAAATGTGGTTTCAAGTGTAAAGAGTTGCATTAGAAACAAATGTTACAAGAGTTGCTTATTTATAAAGTTCTGGTCGAGGTGGTGGTCATTGATAAGAACTACATGACCTCATCCCTCTGGCTAAACCCTTACATCACTCAGTCTACTATGGATTTAATACATTAATAACGGGTCGCTACCCTATACCCTAGGCCAATAGTTCTGACATTCATTATTAAAAATGTTATACCAATCATTTCTAAATATTGTCGTAAATCCTTTAAAAGACAGCAAGGGTTTCAATCAAATGGAGCTTCGGATGGAGCGAGGGCTTCAATCAAAAGTGTGAAGAGCTTTGGGACATGTATCGATTTCTTCTTTTACTTCTTTTTTTTTTCGACCAATTGAGTTTGTATTGACTTAGTCAGATTTGACTTACATCTCCAAGTGGACTATGACGTGTTCTTCAATTGGAGCAAATAGTCTCCCAATTCTATGCATGATTATTCATTTAATGCACGGACTTCTTTCATAAAAATAAAATTTTTGTTGGGGTGTTTATTTTACAACACCACAATAATCCCACAATTCTAAGTATAAATATTTATAATATAATTAGAATTTGAAAGTAGAACTTTATGATTTGCTTAAAGTATTTATTAAAGATGTTGTCTGAAGTTGTGTACTTTGAAGTTTCTAATTTTTTTGGAAAATGTTAGGGAGCATCAACTGAGGTCTTTTTATTCGCGACTGCTTGTTGAAAAATGACTTTGTATATCTGAAACATTGTCGAAGCTGAAGTAGCGTACATCTGATATTTGATGAGACTGTAATGCATTAATTTTGAAGAGGCGTGTTTTTTGAAATGTTTGGAACACGGGATGTCATTAATTATTGCACCCAAATGATTTGCTGTCTTTGTACGTTTTCAAAGAAAGACAGGTGAAGCAGTTCAACTTTCTATACACATAATCGTCGCCATATTTAATGAGCAATGATAGCTACTATAGGCTTGTTTTATGGGAGGTAAATGCAGTGCACGTGTGATTCAGACGCTCTGATCTGGACCGTAGAATACAAAGCAGGTGACGTTATGAATGGCTCAGATTAAATCTTAAATGAATGGTTAGATGATTAGGACCAGATCCAACGGATAAAGTTGATGATCTCCACCTATAAAAGCAATGATTTTGGGTGAAAATCAATTTGCTTTCGTGAGCAAAACAATTAAACTCCTAAAAACTCTCTTGTTCTTCAACTTTATTGAAACTCTTCAAGTCACTTTCACGAACTCCGACCACTTTTCTTTAGTGATTTTGTTGTTCGACTTTGTAAGTATTTTTACCTTCTTTGATTTTGAATTTCATAGCTTTTTCACTTTCTGACAGGAGGACTTAGACAATAGTATTGTAGCTTCTGAGATTAGGGTTACAATAACCAAAATTGCTGACCTCATCCGAGCCATTAAGGCTGGTCAAAGTGCTTTGCCTACAATGGAGGGTCAGGTAGATTATGATGCAGGTTGGGTATAGCCAAAATTCCTTCAAATGTAACCACAACCAACCTTGTACACATTAGGGAAAAATATTGCATTCCCTATAATATCGAACTCCCAGCGCCCTTTTGTGGTGAGCGAGTCTGCTTTCCTAGGTAGGGGTGTGTCACAGTTAGTGAATTCCCTCTGAATAGAGGACTTCATTTGTACCTTCATTCTTTCTTTAGAGTTGTACTTAAGTCGTATGGAGCTTTTAAGGCAAGAACAGTCGAAGAGGGGAGATGACCTCGATCGACTCAACAACTACCTCCGATATAGCTCCTCGCACCAAGCTATCACTGTCTAAGAGAAGCGACTACTAGCCTTAAAGACTCTGTCTATGATTCCTTTAGAAACTCAAACTGCAACTACCACATTTCACAAGTACCAAACGGATAGGTGGCAGACCTTTATGGAGACCAGTGACTCGGTGGATATGTTTGTCACCATGTTGAGCCAGGTAGGGAGAGCTTTTGGGGTTACCATAGAGGTTGAAATATTCTTTAAAAACCTTCAGAAAAAGAATAAAGAATTTTCAAATAAGATATCTCGAGTGGAGGCGGAGGCCAAGGAAGCCAAGTCTGAAGTTGAGGTTACCAGAAAGCAGCAGGCCAAGGAGGCCACGAAGCTCGCTTTTGTTTTAGCATAAATTGAGAATTTGAAGAAAGAAGTCCACATATCTCAAAGATATGTGGCTTCTCTTACCAAGCGAGCAGAAACCTCCGATGCCCATTAGAACATAGATGCTGAGGCATTGGAAAGGTCTAATAAGGAAAATGCTGCATTAAAGGTCTAATAAGGAAAATGCTACATTAATGTAGCATGTGGGGGAGCTTGGCTCCAAAGTCTCTAGATTGACAAAATAGGTGGTGGTGACGAGGAGGAAAACCCAGTCTGTTGGCGATGATGCCGTGAATCGGTATATTGCTAACTTCCATTTAGCGGAGTAGTATCAATGCTTTGCAAAATATTGGCGAAGGTCAAACACCGAATTTGTGGAATACATTGAGGTGCACTCCCAACCATTCGATACCTCAGTGTTGAGGCTAGAGTTTTTAGAGGGAAACATGCAATTTAATTAGAAAATGATAAGACTAGGATGATAATGTAACTTCTGAAACAATTGGCCCCAAAGTAATTGTCCTTTTTCCCAGGTACCAATCCCCCTCCCCCATCTACTTAGCTTAGGTTTTTGTAATTTCTTTTTTATTTCTCCATTGTAAATGGCTTTGACCCCCAATGTAATAAGCTTCTATGAATGAAATTTCTTTTGTCATACTTGTGTTAATTTTCTGAATGTTTACTGAGTTTTTCATACGTCACTACTTTTTGATGTGCTTCAGCCTTTACTGAGATTTGTTCTGTTAAAAATTTGTACAAGTATTAGAAGTTCTTATGCTTTTTATATTTTTTGAGCATAGGGTCGAATGGCTCATCCATGACTTTTGTCATTGGGAGCATGTGGCATCCACCGGCAAGTAAGAAAATGGTCCATTTTGGGATCCATCTCTTCGTCAAGGTGCCCATGCTTCCCTACCTGGTGTAGGCTCATCAGGTAAAGACTTCCTCTAGGACCTTTGTTGTTGGGAGGTACTTTTCTTTTCATTCACTAATTTTGACAAAGCTACTTTTATTGAATTAAACAAACTGTACGTAAACTAAGTATTTACACTTTTACTGATAGTACTTGCTTAGGTGTTCTGTATTCCAAGGATGAGGTCGTGCCTTACCATCTAAACTTTCGATCATATAGGTTTCAGTTTGAGCCTCTTCTTTGACGCTGTAGGGACCATGCTAGTTGGGACCAAGAGTCCCCACTCCGGCTCTTTAGAATAAATGAATACTCTTCGCTATATAATGTCGTTCACACGAAATGACTTCTTCTTGACCTTAGAATTATAGTACTAGGTCATCTTTCATTGGTATGTAGCTATCTTCACATTGGATTCATTCATTCTTTCATCAAGAAAATCAAGTTCGCACCTCATCAACTCGTCATTAGATATTTCATTAAAATCTATGTGATGATAAGATGGTAGACCTACTTCAACCGGGTTCATAGCCTCTGCTCCATAAACCATGGATAAAGGATTTTAACCATATGCCCAAGAAGTTCTCTGAGGCAACTCCGAATGCACACTTGAAAGGATTCAACCTCATCCTGTACATTCGTTGTATTTAAAAGGCTTTGTTGAGGTGCTCCACATGATCCTTTACTTTCCAGCTTTTCACTAGCATATCATCAACGTACACATCCATTGTCTTTCCAATGAAGTCTGTGAATATCTTATAAACAAGTCTTTGATATGTGGCTCTAGCATTTTTCAACCTAAATGGCATCATCTTATAGCAATAGAGACCTCTGTTGGTTATGAGGACGTGTGCTCTTCATCAGATGGGTACTTCAGGATTTGATTATAGCCCAAATAAGCATACATGAAGCTCAGTAGTTCATGGCCGACAACAGAATCAATGAGTTGAATTATTCGTGGAAGTGAAAAACTGTCTTTGGGTCAAGCTTGGTTGAGATTGGGAAAATCTACGCATACCCTCAACTTGCCATTATGTTTTTTTTAATAAAGATAGGGTTTGATACCCACTTTGGATAAGTTGATTCTCGGATAAAACGATTATCAATCAACTTCTTTACTTCATCCTTCAGGACCTCATACCTTTCTGGGTTGAGGGCCCTCCTTTCTGTCGATGAGGGGGTAGCTTTATGATCAATCTTTAAGTGGTGAAAACTAAACTTTGGATTGATGGCAACCATGTCCTCATATCTCCAAGCTAAGACATCCAAGTTTTCACATAAGAAGAATTTCAACTTCTCCTTAACCTCCGTTGGCAGATCTTTTCTAATCTGCAAGAATTTGGAGGGATCTTGGGGATCTACTTTAAAACACTTCCACGTGGCTATTTGAGATTCGTAATTAATGATGCGAGAATACAATTCATCAAATTTAGTCACTTTTTCAGCAGCTCTCCCTTATTCAGGGATCTATCCTTGTTCAGGTGCGTCGTTCATGATAACGTCAATCAAAATTACATTGACATCCATATGTTTTGCCTTCTTGAGGGAGTTCAAATAGCACTCCACTGCACTCATTTGGTCGCCTTTAACAGTGGCGATGTCATTTTCAGTAGGGAATTTCATGCATAAGTGATGAATGGATATAATCGCACATAATTCCTTCAACGCCGATCTTCCTAACACCCCATGGTAGGCAGAACGGTTGTCCACTACCAAAAATTCCATAACATGATAAGCATTCAATGGAATTGTTCCCATCTCTACTGTTAGAGTGATTTTTTCCCTTGGGATGATGCTATTGCTAGGGAAACCATACAAAAGGGAGCTCATAGGGATTAGCTCCTGGTCCACTTCTATTTTGTCAAAGGTTGCTTCAAATATGATATTGACCGAACTCTTATTATCCACTAACATTCTTTTAAGATCATTTTGTGCTACAACGACCATTTCTACTAAGGCATTACAATGTGGATAATGCAAGCCAACTACATCGTCTTGTGTAAAGGTAATGGGTAAATCCCTCCCCCAGTTGAGGGTCGACTGCGGTTGACTATGAAGCTTTTCATTGGGAAATCCTTAGCATTCATTTCGTAGTTCATTTGAGCATTTCTAGTTTTCCTTCCAACATACGGACCTTAAAAAATTGTGTCAATCTCGAATAGATTCGCGGCCAATGTTAGCTGGAGGGCTCCTCTTTTGCCTTTGACCTTCCCTAAGCCTCTCCCCATCACTTTCTCGTCTTCGATGAATGTTATTTCTAACGGGACGCATGGCATCGACCTTCCTAGATTGTTGATCTTACCTAGGAAGTTCATTTTCTCATGGGTGTATGTTCCTTCTTTGATTACTAGATTGTAGATGTAAGACAATGTCTCTATAATCAGATGTATTATGGCTGTAAGAGTGATGGTAAGTACAATAGAGGGGTGTCTCATCTCCATTCCTAGGTTCAGGACTTCAACCTCTCCCATTTCTTATTGTGGAAACTATTGACTGGACCTTACATTGAGGTTGCTTCGCCATAAGCCAAAGTTGGTACTGCATTCAACGTTGTTGTAGCCAGTGCTTGCCTTAGGTTGAGAATGGTTGACTATCCGACTTGGTGTTGCATCAAATGGGAGGTGGGACCTCTTCTTTATTGTCTCTGAGGAGGTGAAAGTCCCTAGTTGGCCCCTAGTACGAGATCTTTCAATTCTTCATTGATGATCTTGCGCCTTTTTCCAGTAGGGAGTCATAATGAGTAGGATCTTTATTTTGCACGTCTCTCCAAAAGAGGGAGTTCATATCCAGCCCTTCCCTTAGGGCTGATAGTGTCTCCCTATCAGTAATTTGCACGCAATAGGTCATTTCATCGGTGAAATTATATAAGAAGCTTTTGAGTAACTCTCTTTATTGCTATCTCATGTCTTGGAAACGTTGTATTGGCCATTAGCCTTCCTTACTGCGAAGCACTTAAAGAAAGTTTTTTTTGAAATCTGGTCAACTTCTAATACTCTTTTTTGGAAGCATAGTATACCACATTTGAGTTGCCCCCACTTAGGTCAAGTGGAAGGCTCTACATTTCACAATGAAAGTTGAACCCCTTAGGCTCATATAGGTTTTGAAGTTGTTGAGGTTTTTCACATGATCACCTTTTCCATCGTACTAGGAAACTTTAGGAAGCACGAAATGACTTGGGACAATAACATCCATAATTTCTTGGGAGAATGAAAAATTGTCATCATTGTCATTTAGGTTGCAAGACCTTTGTGGTTTGTCAAAGTCTTCATCCTTTCTACTTAAGGTCCTTGAGGTGGTTAGGACTGTCTTGCTTGATTCTTAGCCTGTTTAGCCTTCCTATGATGCCTATTCCTAGGTTAATGATTTTGAGGCATGTTACATAAACAGGTTCATTTTTATCTTTCAAACTGAGGTGGTTCCTGCCTATTTCTAGGTACAAATAGAGGTTGAGCCTGCTTATTTCTAGGCTTTCCGAGGCTTAACTCGACGAAGACACTTGTGGATCTCGAGGCATGTCTTCTGGTTTAAAATTTAGCGAAAAGTTGAATGAAACCTCATTAGGTCGGTGGCATAGTTATTGGAAGTATCAATCTCAACTTCTCTTTTTTAAGGTGCCTCTTCCTAGTGTAATGTTGATATCAGCCATTTAGCTTTGAACCTCCTCCTCACCATAATAGTAATTTCCTAGCAGAAGATCATGAGAGAAAACATTTCCTTGAGCTGCATATTGGGGGATTGGGTATCTTCCCTGGTTCTACGTATTCCGAAGCAACTCTTGCATAACAATATTCTGCTGGGTAATATCCCTCATGTTTACGGCCATTATTGCCACTTCCCTAGTTGGTCTGGTAACTACTCTGTACCTAACTTTTGATCCACGTTAGTCTGTTGTTTACGTAACCATTACCAAAAATGGGTCAACACTATTCTCATGAGGCATCTCTGAAATCATCTTCCTCTCATGTTATGAAAAGCTAACCCAATTCAACAAAATCTTTCTTTTCGAAAAATCTTCAAAAGCTTGTTGATACATGATGCCTCCATTCCTTGTCTCTATTTTTCTTTAGAACCAATGTTCCTAAACCAGTTCATGCACTTCCTATAATCAAATCACACTTTCAGAAGGAAAATAACTTTTGATTGTGTGTTTTGATACCTTTTTGTTAATTCTATTTCTACATACTAGAAGAAGAAAGATTTGTGTATATATTCCATGGCTACCTCGTATTTTAATCCATTTTGACTGCGAAAGTCGAATAGAAAATCTTTATCAATTCCTTCTACTTCAAGAACACAGTTAAACTATTATGAAGACAATATGGAGAGGAAGAGAGTAGACATTTTGGAATGGTCAATGAAACTGGATTCTGAGAATATTGAGACTTGGGAAGCATCGTTCTTAGTTATTTATAGGCAATAAGTTTGCTTCTGGTACACATAGTAGCATTTACAGAGGAATTTATAATCAAAGTGCAGTTGCTGCAAAAATGGCGAGAATTCCAACTCATAAAGAGGAAACTAGAACTTTGCTTGACAACTATTCAAGTAGGAAGCTACCCTTCTTTCGCGTCTTTATCATCCTAATATAGTGCAGGTTAGGTTTCCTTTAGTCTTTCTAAATAATTAAAATTATACAATTTACAGATCATACCATCTTAAAGTTACCTATTCTTTCTGTACAGTTTATTACTACTAGTAAAAAGCCTTCTGTATACAGTATCATTACATATCACAAGGGACTCTAAGGATGTATCTAAACAAGAAAGAGCCATACTCACTTTCAACCGAGATTATTCTTAGGTTAGCCCTCAATGTATCACAAGGAATGGAGTATCTTCACTCACAAGGGATGATACACAGACCTCAAATCGAACAACGTGCTATTAAATGATGAGATGAGAGTTAAGGTTGCTGATTTTGGCACGTCTTGTCTCGAAATACAATGCCAGGAAGCCAAAGGGAATATGGGGACTTACAGAGATGATCGACGAGAAACCTCATACTCGTAAAGTTGACGTTTATAGTTTTGGGATCGTGCTATGGGAGCTCATGACAGCTTTGCTTCCTTTACTAGGAATGACTCTTGTGCAAGATGCTTTTGCTGTGGCCGAGAAGGTTAGATTTAGGACTTCAATTTAAGATTTTAGACAAAATGATTAATTTATATCTGACTCATCGAGTTACTTTCCTCTTTCTATAACCATTTTTTAGAATGAGCGACTACCATTGGCAGCAAGCTGTCAACCTGCACTCGCACACCTTATGAAGTGCTGCTGGGAACCAAACCCCTCTAAGCATCCAGATTTCGGTGACATTGTATCTTCTCTGGAAAAGTACGACGAGTGTGTAAATGAGGGTTTCCCACAGTCCCACTTACTCTTCACTCAAAGTTAGTAAGCCGAAACGCCATTCTTGAATGCTTAAAAGGCTGTGTATCCATGAATTCATCTATACCTATACATTCCGACACTTTTGGACAAGTATTCACATTGTATTCCTGCTATTAATATGGCTTACGAAAGTTGATAGATTGGTTTGTAGATATTCGTTGTCTTCATAGTTATTTGATGTCTTTTCTTTTTGTCTTATAATCAACAATAGCTATTGAATAGTGATGGGGTGAACCTTGTGATCATGCTTGGTAGAATACAGTAATTTAAAGTACTAAACAAAACACTACCATAGATAAAATTTAATCTCTCTCTCTCTCTCTAGTCATATCTAGTACTATATATCAAACATTTTCAATGAATGAGTAGTCTGTTCATATTCTTGTGGCATGAAATGTTTATCGAAAGTCTATCGTTTGTCTTACATGGAACTTTTCCAAAAAAAAAATTGGCCGATTATTTTTTTTATTTTGAAGGAAAAAAATTTACAATGAACAATGTCTTATATCTGAATAAAATTTCATTTATATAACTTGCTACAGTAATTCTTATGGTGACATTGAAAATTGCATGAGATCTACTCTAACCATGTGAACTCAAAACCTTGTGGGTTTTGGAAGCTAAAGTACCTTAAAGTCTCAATTGCCCAAAATTGAGGGGAATAGGTGAATATAACACTACTTAAGTTGGTGATAAATTTGTTTGCAGAAATGAAATTGACCGTGCTAAGGTTAAGGCCATACTCATTCACTAAACATACTGAATGGAGTAATATTATCTAGGACCGGTTTAGGTGCTAGCGAGGATCGCCTTTAATTGTCCAATAAAGTTGAAATGCATTTTAATTCATTAGACAATTATAAGCGACTCACACTGTCAACTAAACCGGTGCTACAGCCTTAATTTTAATGAATGAGATGTATGAATTCGGTTGTTGATGCTCGTATTCTTGTCATGATCGCCCATTGTTGCAGGAGGGTCCAAATCAGATGCTTAGTTGTCAGATAATACGTGATTGGCTCTAAAATATCACGAGTTGGTAGATTGGCGCAAGGATATCAAGTAATCGCGTAATTTTGGAAATTGAGACACGTTTTGGTAATTTGGCCATAACTTTGGCTATGATTATCAGAATCACGATTATCCCCTAATTCGAAAAGCATATTTTGGCGCACATGTCGCGGTGAGTGCAATTTTCGACCTCGAATTCTGCTGTTTTCCCTTCTGAATCGCTATTTTTAGTTAAATTTTGCTATTTTTGGTAATACCTTGATTGCATGTTAGGAGACGCTTTTTAATCCGATTTGGACTAGATTTTTCGCAAACTATTTATTTTATTCCTTATTTTCATTTGGTGCGATTTTTAGAATTTTGCCATTTTTGGTAAAATTCGATTTTTTTTACTACAAAGTCCGGCTTGTGAAATTATTTTCATGATTACTGGATATATAAAAGCTCTTTAAACTTCAGAGACGTTTTCTCTGTGTTTTCGACGTTATTCTTGTGTTTATTCCCTGTGAATTTGCTAGTAGAACTAGCCCGCATAATAATCTCTATTCTGCCAGACGTCACCCGTCCTCTCTTAGTAGCCGATCACATTTGATGTACTAAGTTAGCTCATGCTAGTTTTTGGTCATCTTTGCCTACCATCAAGCAAATTGCATGTTAGTAGAAGGTCAACAAGGTGGCATGAATTCCTCGAAATATATCCCATTAGCTTACAAGTAGGAGTGGGCATGGGTTGGGTTGGGTTGGGTCGATTTTTGCCCCAACCCAACATTATTCATTTGTTCGAAACCCAACTCAACCCATGTAAATGTTGAAATCTAACCCAATCCAACCCAACTGGGTTGAGTGGTCGGTTTGGGACAACTTCCCAAAAATATTAAAATCATCTAAGTGAATCACCCAACCCATAATCTCTTGTCGTTTAAACACATAGGAATAAAATGATTCTAAATAAGGGCTTTAAAATGAAGATTAACCGAAATTTCTACCAAATTCATACACTTCTAGAATTCTATATTTTCCAATTCTAGTAGAGAAAAACTATTCACCATGAAGTGTATCAGAAAAATGAAAGACAACAAACATAAATGTCAACCAATATTGAACTTGCCTTCAAACCAGGAACATAATTGATACAATATGACATTGATAATTGACCACACAGACAA
>CAIGRS010291003.1:996-13017 GCA_903798395.1 Fraxinus floribunda
CTATTTCAAAATGCATTTTGGGCAAAAAAAAAAAAAAAAACCGAAGCTAAATGTACAATCTTGGTTGACAATTCAAACTTGATAACATTACATTCATCCATTTTAAAAATTATCTTAAATTAATGGTTCAGATTTTGATAACATTAATATTATCAACGACAATTTTACAAATATGTTAATCCTTTTACTTCACGCTAAACTTTGAGTGATTCCTGCTCCAACCCCGTACCAAATTGTTTGACTTGTTGTAAGTCAAACTTATACAAAAATGATACATACAGCTGGCTGGCGTTGTCGGTCATACGTGGGATGCTCAAACTACATACCTAGACTACGTGAACTCCTCAATGGAGAAATTTGCAAATCAACAGAGGAAAAATAAAAATGCAGAATCTCCATCCCACCAAATAAGGACTGCTTGTCTTTAATTTTCTAATTATTTAGAGATCCTTATTTCTTCCATGACCGACTCTTTTGGAGTCCCATCAAAACAATAATCTGCCATCTCTCCCTTTTAAATTTAATTAATGGACTAGTTTTGGAGATTCAGATACCAAGAATTTAAAATAAAAATGAAAAAGGTTTAAATTATTCTTTTTTTTTTTTTTTTTTTTTTTTTTTTCTGCATCAGTAAATCAAAGATAGCTGTTATAAATCCGTTTTGAGAATTGACAACGACACGGGGCAACACTTATCAAAATGCCATTATCCACTATTTTGATTTTCCTCCCACCTATGCATTTCGGGGTGGTAATATGTAGGGTCGTCCCGACCCACTTGTGAGAGCATTGTCTCTAGACAATGCCAAAATCTCTCATTTCCATTGCTAATAGAGAGAGAGAGAGAGCAAGAAAAGAGAGATTGTTTGGTTGTTGGCAACTGTCTTCTCCAGGAGGCAGTGCAAAATAATCAAAGTAACAATAATAATCAATTCATTTTACACATATTCTCCTGGGGTGTTGAATTCTTCCTTCCTGTACAAGCAATCTCTCTGTGAATATTCTCCTGTTTTTTGTATTTCATTTTTGGGTGGGTCCTCTCCTTTTCTGTAAATACATTTTCTGTTCCTTGATCCCTTGGCCTACAAGTTTTCAACTTTACTGTTTTCCCTTAGAAAAGTCCCTTTGTATTCCCATTCATTACTTGCATTTCAATAGCCAATTTCTTGTCTCTGGGGAATTGTATTTGATATGGGAGAAATCTCGCCTGAGAAAAGATCAGGCTGTGGCCTGTTGAATGCAGTTTTTGGACGTCGAAGTATATGGCCTAGAAGATCAACATCCACAATTTCTCTCCATACTTACACTCCAAACAATAATGTAACCTTAGTACAAAGCATGCCGGCTTCAAGCAGACAAAGTGGCGGCTTTGAAGGAACTACCATCCTGGATTCGTCAGATGCCCCTTTGCATAAACAGGTTGATAGAGTCATTGCACGGCCGGGCCAAAACCACGCGAGATCTCCTCCCGTGTATCAGCAACACCATCCCCCTCCCACGGTAGCTGCAAAAAACTCGCCTAGCCAACAAGGCCCTGGCCAAGCGCGTAAAGTGCCTCATAATGGACTTGGCATATCTGGAGAGCTGGAGAGCATGATCATCGATCATCAGCAATCAAAAGGTGCAGGTAAGTTAGTTCGTGCATCGTCCAGTAATGTGATGTTGTTTGGCAATTTGGGTAATTTGAGGCAACAGGGTAGCAATGGGAATTCGACTGCAAACAATGTTCCTGATTATCTTCCAAAAACTGCTAAAGAAGAGCAATCAGCATCTAATGGAAAATACAGTACTAGTGTTATAGGGAATGTAGTGAAAAAAAATGAAAAGCCTTCTCTTTGTCGTGCTATTTCCACCAGGATGGATCCTGAGCAATTGAAAATTTTGGGTAATGAAGATTACAAGAATGGCAGGTTTGCCGAAGCTTTGGCTTTGTATGATGCAGCCATTTCTATTGATCCGAATAAGGCTTCTTATAGGAGCAACAAAAGCGCCGCGCTAACTGCTTTAGGCAGACTTCTTGAAGCAGCCTTTGAATGCAGGGAAGCAATTAGAATCGATCCGTATTATCAACGAGCTCATAATAGATTGGCAACTCTATACGTCCGGTAAAATTGTGTGCATTTTTTCTTGGAAAAGTAAATAGTTCATAACTTACAAATTTGACACTGTTGCTCTATACAATTCTTTGGCAGATTAGGAGAAGCAGAGAAGGCTGCATATCATTTCAAACAAGCTGGAGCAGAAGCTGATCCTGATTCAATGATAAAGGCTAAAAAAGTTCAAGTTCATCTGAACAAGTGCACCGAGTTAAAGAGGCAGCGCGATTGGAATACCCTCCTAAAAGAAGCTACCCTCGCTATAGCAGCCGGTGCGGATTCTGCACCATTGGTTAGTCTTTTATTACCAGAACTTAATGCGATTTACATATGCTGCTCTACTTTTATAGTTTCTAAATTAAAACTGAATAGTAATTGATACTTCGTTTTTGTTGTTGTAATCAATGAAGATATTTTCCTTAAAAGCCGAGGCCTTAATAAAACTCCATAGGCACCAAGAAGCTGATGAAACTATGGCAAAAGGTCCAAACTTTGACAT
Organism: Fraxinus floribunda; assembly: GCA_903798395.1. Classification (NCBI taxonomy): domain Eukaryota; kingdom Viridiplantae; phylum Streptophyta; class Magnoliopsida; order Lamiales; family Oleaceae; genus Fraxinus; species Fraxinus floribunda. The sequence continues at coordinate 3,591 of CAIGRS010291003.1, forward strand.
CGATGAATGTATTAAATTCTTCGGCCCAATTGGTAGTACAAGCCTGTTACTTGTTCATACTCAAGTTAACATGATTGTTGGCAGGTTAGTGTCTTATCTTTTGTGTACAAGAGATTCCATTTCAATGAAGAGCAGTAAGCAAGTGATTGTAGTCTAATATACCGATTATGTGTAATTGACAGGTTTGATGATGCTGTGGCCGCTGCTGAACGAGCATCTAGGTTGGATGCGAACAACAAGGAAGTAAACAAGATATTGAGGAGGACAAAGGCCGTGGCATTAGCTAGATCAAATGGCAATGATTTGTTCAAGGCAGCAAGATATTCCGAGGCATGTGCTGCGTATGGTGAAGGGCTCAATCATGATCCGTACAATGCAGTCTTGTTATGTAACCGAGCTGCCTGCAGGTCCAAACTCCGCCAATTTGAAAAAGCAATAGAGGATTGCAGCGCTGCACTAGGCGTGCGCCCTTCTTATAGCAAGGCTAGATTAAGAAGAGGCCATTGTTACGCTACGGTAGTTATAAAACAGTATATGCCATCTGATACACTTCAATAAGCCTCTGTTTGACACACATTCTTTAAAAATACATTCTTTCAAAAGTCATTTTCAACCACACATTCTTCAATAGAATAATATTTTCTATCACATCAATAACTTTTCCTTACTTTTTAACCACATATTTCCCATCATATCACTACTTAAATTACATTCTTTCTTCAATAATATTCATCAAATACACCCTAAGTCGTGTTAACACGTGTACACAAGTATGATACATGCACGCTTGAGACTATAGTTTTTGAATGTTGTTGTAGCTGGGAAAATGGGAAGCATGCATACAAGAATGTGAGATGCTGTTAACAGAAAATCAATGGTGAAGGGCTCAATCATGATCCGTACAATGCAGTCTTGTTATGTAACAGAGCTGCCTGCAGGTCCAAACTCCGCCAATTTGAAAAAGCAATAGAGGATTGCAGTGCTGCACTAGGCGTGCGCCCTTCTTATAGCAAGGCTAGATTAAGAAGAGGCCATTGTTATGCTACGGTAGTTATAAAACAGTATATGCCATCTGATACACTTCAAAAAGCCCCTGTTTGACACACATTTTTTAAAAATACGTTCTTTCAAAAGTCATTTTCAACCACACATTCTTCAATAGAATAATATTTTCTATCACATCAATAACTTTTCCTTACTTTTTAACCACATATTTCCCATCATATCACTACTTAAAATACATTCTTTCTTCAATAATATTCATCAAATACACCCTAAGTCGTGTTAGCACGTGTACACAAGTATGATACATGCACGCTTGAGACTATAGTTTTTGAATGTTGTTGTAGCTGGGAAAATGGGAAGCATGCATACAAGAATGTGAGATGCTGTTAACAGAAAATCCAAACGATGAGGAGGTAGGGAAACTCTTGAAGGAGGCTCGAGCATGGAGACGGCAAGGAAGCCAAGACATGAAGAATGGTGGTGTTCATTCTAATGAAGTCGTGCTGGTATCGAGCAACGAATGTTTCCGAGATTATGTTACATCTCCTGGTAATAATTGTGCCAAATGAAAAATAAGATAAAAAAAGAACGTTATTATTTAGTGACGTAATTGTATACCTTTTTACAAAATTATTGGCTGATTGAAAGATGATTTTTTTGGACTTAATTTATCTAGGTTTATCCGTGGTTTTGTTCTTTCGCAAGCTAAGTGACAGCACAATTATGCAGTTCATTGAACACCTCCACAAGAGATATCCATCAGTCAACTTCCTTAAGGTACATCATTAATATCTATATTAAAAGACAAACTTCGAGAATCAACATCTTAAATCACGGGTTTTGTGTTAGAGTGATGTTATTTGCAGTGGCTTAATGCCGTAGTCGTTTTACGTGGCATATATGTGACAGTTAGTAATTTAATACATTAACATGGTAGTTTTTTTATTGCCTCGAATTATTAACAGCTACATGTATGTCAAATAAAACGATTGTGATGATGAACGATTGCAAATAACATTATTGTTTGTGTTTACTTAAAATTCTGTACAATGAATAAGATTTTAGTTTTTCCATTAATTCGACTTTGTCTCATAACACACAACAAACTCTAGGTGGAGGTTGAAGACAATCCTTCCATAGCCAAATCTGAAGGCATAAACTCGTTCCCAGCTTTCATTATATACAAGAATGGTTCGAGGGCCAGAGAAGTCCCAGGGAACAGCCATGATTTGTTAGAGAGCTCGATCAAATTTTATGTCAGTTCGTGATACAAAAGGAAAGGTTAGTGACGGGAGTGAAGTTGTAAAAAATAGCTGAGAAATGTGGAAGTTCCTACCACAACCTCTGCCACAGCGCCGGCAGGATCCTCGAGGAAGTGATTGCATAAACTTCTGATAGATGGAAAAGGAAATGTAGGGTGCATAAAGTAAAATTCATTGAATTTAGTTTGAGATGCTTTCATTGATTGGAATTTAGCTGGAAAAGATTGAATTGACGAAAGCATAATTGATTGGGTGAAACAGTAGTCAACAATGATTGGGATTGTAAAATTTTTGTAATTATTTTAGTTTGATGTGCTTGAAAAAATTCAATGAATTTAATCAATTGTTACTTGTGACTGTATTCAGATTCGAACCACCGTGAAACCAGTCAAATCACGGGGAGGGAAGCAAACTTTCTAATTTCAAAACAAAAATTAGCTTTCTCCCCGAAGAATAGTAGATGGATAAAAGTTTTAAAAAGAAGTATGATGATTGTATTATTATTTTATTAACTGTTGACATTTAAATTGAGATTAACAATTTTTTCTTACTTAACCAACGTTTTTCTTTTATAAACTCGCTAATTTCTTTTCTGAACATTCTTTATTCATTGTAGCAATTATTTCCTTAACTTTTTCCGTCAAATTCTTATCTTCAACTTTCAATTAATTAGTACGTTACGTCCTTGATGATGATTTATATTAAAATATTTTATTTTCATACTTTGAAATGAAGGAAAAATAGTTTTTCACATTTTTTATTTATTTGTTTTTAAAAATATGATGAAAAAATAAATTGTTTGATGTCATTTCAATGGACTTTTGGACATAAAACCGTTATTAAATACAAAATATACTTACTAATGAAAAGTTTGAGAATAAAAATAATATGAAAAATTGTTAGGGATATAAGTATTATAATGAGTAAAGATTAAGGATATCAAATGCAGTTAAAATGTGGGGCAAGAAATAAGTATTGTAGTGTGAAAATAATTTTCCTTGACTAAAATTGTTACCTTTTCGCATTTTTATTCACCATGCCACGTGTTCCTCACTCATCGATCGTGAGGGCATGTTTAACATATTTAACTTTTTTATTTATGTGTGTTCCAATAACAATTTTTGCTTGCTGTGAAATCGCCCGGAAAAATGTATAGAAATATTTTTGCTTGCTTAGAAATTTTGCACTCGCACGTCTCGTGTGCTCGTCTTCTTATTCAAGGCTGAAGTTATGGATTCGTCTCGTTGAGAGTATCCTGGGTTCGCACATGATTTGGACTGCATAGAATTGATGGCTAACAGTGGTGAAGGTTCGCACGGGACGAATTTAAAATAATATTACAAATGTAGGTCAAATAATTGATCACCGAGCAAGAAATATGCTTTGTGTAGCATAGAATATAGAAGATATCTAGTTTTCTTTATCACATTGCTTGCTTGTGAGGCTAAATTCCATCCGATCTTCTTTGACGGTTTACATACATAATTCCTCGTCTTCTACTTCTACGATTACCATTGGCATTATTCGAAATGTTGTCTTCCAATCTACTAACGTGTCTGCATCCTTCTTTGTTTTGGCCAACGTAACTATTTTATTTAACTCGAGATATAAATTTACAAATACAATTTCTCGTTCTTTATATATTTCTTTTGCTAATCTATAATTCTACTCATGCTCATTATGAACATTCAAGTTTTTTTTTCTACCCCAAGTTGTTTAACTAATTATCACATTAATTATTTCATGCTAAACAATTATTGGTGGATTAAGAGGGGCGACTAATTTAACTGGTAAAGTGTATTACAGCTTGAGTGTGGTGGTCCAAAAAGATTTAACTTTTGTAAAATGAACAGAATAATTTGTTTGAATTTGTGTCATTATTAGACGTACAATTTGATTCATGAAATTTAAAATTTGTTGCTGGATTTTTTATTCACCAAAACCCATGATTAAAGAAGAAAAAAAAGAATTTTCTTTTGGGTTAAAATTGATTGATAATAATTAATTGTCTCTACTTTTGCATCATTGTGGCATAAAAAAAACATATTTCTGATTCTGTTAACTATGCTTTTAAATAATATAATGGTACACGTGATTATTTCATTAACAGAAACAATTATATCTTATTTGGCAGGTGAATTGTTCTATATATTAAGGCCCCGTTTGGTAAGGATTAAAATTCAATTAAAATTGAAAATATGACCGTTATTGGGTCTCACTTATCTAATAAAAGTCAACAATAATGACTAATTTTTCAATTTTAATCTCTACCGAAAGGGCCCTAAACAATATTAGAAAACGAATTCTAAGGGCATGCTCTTTTTGATGTTTTTAGGTTATTTTCAGTTTTTAGTTTTCGAAAATACTGAAAACACGTTTACTTACCTATTTTCATAAACGAATTTCCAAAAACGAGTTTAAAATTTACAAAGAAAACAGAAAACGCCAAAAAAGTCGTTTTGGCTGTTTTCAGTTAAAACTAAGTCAATTTTTTTTTATTTTTTTTTTTAAAAATGACAAAAAGAATGCTTTTTCAACAATTACAAAATAGACACTCAAAACTAAAAATTGAAACACGGAAAGAACAAACCCTAAAGTTTTGTGTCTTTAGATTTTGAAGTTTAGGTTTTAAGTTCCATCCGTATGCTAGTTTCTTAAATATTTGTTATTGTACACCTATATGAGTTTATCATACTTTATAAATCAATTATATAATTTGTTACTAAGCTCTTTTACAAAAAGTCCTAGTTAATAATTTGTTACTAAACTCTTTTACAAAAAGTCCTAGTTAATACTTATGATTAGGTATAATCATCCTATTGAGACATTTGAATTATTTAGCTCTGTATGTTTGGTCCACTAATGAAAATTAGGTTCACACCTATACTTACATTATCACAGCAAATAACGGGACAATCTGTAATAGGCTTCGAAGCCTAATAATGTCAATGATTGTGATGTGTAATAATCGTAAGTGTATGATATCAATTAAACAAGTAGTCAAATGGATATAAGAGTTTCAATTATTGTTCTCACAAGGATTATATATTTAATTAATAATCTAATTATTGCTAACTCATATGTGAATAAAACAAGTGTTGATGACATAGTTTGATTAACATTAATATTTATTAAGAAAAATAAAAAAAAAAGATTAACAATCAAGTATGATGGTTAAAGCGTTGCGATTCACGAATTTATCGTTATCGCCTTTAATCTCATCGCTCAAGTTTAATTCCTAAAGTTGTACTCGGTCGAATTATTAGTTTAGTTACAAATAATAATGGAAAAAAAAAACATAAAAGGGTTGTGAAGTACATTATCGCTTTAAAGGAAAAACGAGAAAAATATGATTTTCTTGCACTCAGAATGTGCTGTTGGGTTTTTAATATCCAATAAATTCGAGCGATAATGTAAAATCGATGTTGGATAAGTATTGTATCGACACCTAAAATTGATGACCCGACTCTAAAACTATTGGGTCCATTGGAAGTAGTTTAATTAATTAGAGTTGATCGTGGCCCGGTTCCTCACTTAGTGGATGATTTAATTGACTTGCTTATCATATTCTTGTTGGGCTAGCCCATTACTGTGCCCTAAGTGATCTTATATATATTTTTCCTTCACGGCTATGTCAATTGAAGTGTACTTTCCCCTTGAGATGAGAGAGAGACACGACTGCCTTCCCTCGTGTTTTGTGCTTCCGCTTGTAGTTTTTCTTATTATCTTCTCATTGTTCTTTAGCCTTTGTGGCTGCAAAACATCTTCCCTTTTGTGTCCTAAGTGGGTACATTTGAAAGTAACCAAATAGAGGAATAGTTTGAAGGTTTTGGTCGATTTATTAGGTGTCGATTTGGTTGGTAAACTGAGCCCGGATGCTTGGCTATTGGAGTCCATTATTCAACATTTGGTATCAGAGCAGGGTTGGGGTGGATTTCAGGCCAGAAAACGAGTAGAAACTGCCCAGAATCGCAGTAGAAAAATGAAACAGTTTCTGTCTAGTTTTTTCAATTTTGCTCGGATTTGTTTTTTCATTTTTCGGAGAAACCAATCGTCTTTTGGAGAAACTATGACCACTGGTGGATTGTGCAAGCGGAGGCGAACCTGTAGGTCCGACGGTGCGTGGGATTCTGGCAGCCGCGCGTAAGGGCGCGTATGGCCTTTTTCAAAGACGATTTCTTCAGACAGAATCTTCATTTTGACATTTCTAACGATTTTGTGTTAGTTTTGTGTTTCAGGTTATACAGTGAAATTTGGACGATTTTGCCCCCGCGCATTCGTAATTCAATTTTTGCTTGGTTGGTTACTTCGGTTGCTGGAGACTTTAGGGTAAATAGTGGTGGCCCTAAAGTGATGATTTACATCTCTTGTAATTTATGGACTCAGACAGGTCCGCTTTGGTAAATTAACTTATCCCGTTTAAATTTCAGTATTAGCGCGTCATCGTGTGGGGTGACATTAGAATTAAGGTTACCGTGAAGGGGTAACTATTGCGTATGCTAGAAATTTAGGAATTAATTGTTCTATTTGAAGTGTTGGTTTTAACTGCTAGTTGATAATTGCTTTCGTGTTTAATTGTGTGAGAATTTGAATTTTTTGCTGATATACCTTTTGTTACATTGACTATTCCGTTAGAACACCTAGACTTGACCTGTTTGAATATTCCCTCTGAGATCTTGAGTCTTACGAAACCTTAGAAATTTAGAACGATATATATTGTTGTTTTAGGATTACTTTGTGTAACATATCGTATATTTTTGGTTGTTCTATTTTTCAAAATGTCTTCACATTTCGAAATTGAAATTTTCAATGGGAAAGTGGACTTTTCAATTTGGCAACAAAAGATGAAGGGATTTTGGTTCAACAAAAAGTCTCAAAGGCCATAAATGGCAAATTTCTTACAAATTTAACCAAAACGCAAAAGGAAGAATATGATGAACTTGCTCACACTTCAATTATTTTACACATATCCAACTCCGTTTTGAGAAAAGTTGGAGAACTTGATTATACTAAAAAACTTTAGCAAAAGTGGGAGGATTTGTATTTGTTTAAGTCTACTCCTAATAAGTTTTACTTGAAATATTTTCCAACTTTAAAATGGATCCTTAAAAGGATTTTGATGACAATTTGGATTTTTTTAACAAGTTGATTTAAGACATTGTTAATTGTGATGAGAAAGTGTCTGATACGTATAAGGCCATTGTTTTGCTGAATTCTATATCTGATTCATATAGAGAGGTTAAGAATACAATTAAATATGGTAGGGATACTTTAAGACTTGAGATTGTCGTAGATTCCCTTAGAAGTAAGGAGATGGAGATTAAGGCTGAAAAAGAAAATAAGAGAAGTGGTGAGCTGCATATGATGAGGAGTATAATGAAGTTTAAGCAGATGAGTTTGGGAAGAGCTCAACGAGTAGTGACTCGAGTAATGAGGGTGGTAAGAAAAAGGGCAAGAGATGAGACAAGTCTAGTGGTAGACGGTTACAGTTGTAGTAAGACTGGATACTTTATTAGGGACTGTCCCAAGAAAAAAAAAAGGATAAGTAGAATGGTAAGATGAGAGGTGAGGCGAATTTAGCTATAGGGTCGAGTGATGACCCTAGTGAGGTTTATTGAGTGTAAATCTAGTTACTACATTTGCATCCGTGTGTTATCATTTTTTGCATATATGTGATTGCTCAATTTTGTTACATGATTATATGTTGCATTTCAATGTGTTTGATATGTACATTAGCATGAATTGGAGTGATCTTATTACTTAGTGTAATTGTTTGCATGCATAGTAGGTTGGAATGCATTAGCAGTGTGTTGTATGTCTTTTGGTAAGGTGGAGTATAGATGTTTAGGAGTACATTGGTGGTTTGTACCGGGGATGTGGGGTATGGCATTTGGATCACGAGTGGAGAATGGAGATGTGATCAAATGTTTGAATCCTTTATCCTCAATGAGAAGAGACCCTGATCAGGTGGAATATGAGAAAGACACTTCTATCACTTCTGTTAGGTGGAGACCCATTATCCACGTAAGTTAGGAGAAGTGATGCGGTGATAGATGATTATCTCAAGAACTTAGGATCTATTGTGGCTAACTAGTTTGACATGTGCTGGGTGCTTAGTCTAGTGAGCATGGTAGATGATGAGGTGAGATATGTGTTCTCGAAGTGTGAATAACACGGAATGGGATAGGATAAGTGTGGCGAGATCTTTTCGTGAGGTCATTTATGCATTTGTTGCATATGTGTTGACCGTGTGCTTGATTACTTTGGTGTTAATCTATTATTCTGTGTGAACATGTCCTTTTTGAAAAGATCCGTGTTATCCTATATGATATCTCCATCTAATTTAAAAGGTGTTCAAAAATCTAAAAGTAATTTCAAACTACACAAGAAGACATAGGATTTGGTGGGGACTTCTACCCATTTATGTTGAAGAAATTACAGGGAACTTAGAAGGGGAAATTTTTTTTGACAAACTTATGAAACACATTATTGGCATGTTTAAGCCCCATTTTTTTTTAAATGTAAAATGCATTTTGAAATAGTAAATTGATTGAGAATGTGTAGTTAAAAACAAATGAAATTTTTTTTAGTTGTTTGTAATAATATTTTATTGAATAATGTATAGTCGAAAACAAGAAATAGAAAAATGTATTTTGAAAAAGATGAGTCTCTATATTATTCTAATGTTTGACTCCATGTTCAAGAATTCCTTTTATATAAAAGTTAATTTTTTGAAGAATGCGTAATAAAAAAATTAAAGTCACGTACAAAATTATTTTATTATGTGAATTTCTAATTAAAATTAAGTTGTTCGCTCTTGATTGATAGTTGTGATTGTCTACTTCTACTTGGATGATCTTGATCTTAACTGTGGTGAGTACATGGAGCAGGTATAGTATGTATTTCGAGTTCGAAACACGAGGTAAGGTCTGTGATATCAATTTTTATTGGTTACCTTGATTATGTAAGTATAAACTGTGTGTTTTGGTTACTTGTAGATTAATTGGGTATCAAGGTGGAGATTTGTTGGGTTTTTGATACCCAATAAATTCGGGCGATGATTTAAAACAGTTGTCGGAGTATTTTAGCGACACCAAAAGTTATGGCTCGGCTTGGAAACAATTAATACACATTAGTGGGCCTAAGTTTGGTTGGGTTGT
>CAIGRS010291007.1:7364-28252 GCA_903798395.1 Fraxinus floribunda
AAAAAAAAAAAAAAAGCTCGGGCTCGACTTGAACTTTTTTGGGCCTGAGCCGAATTGAGTCTGACCAAAAAAAATGAAGCTCGGTCCGAGTTTTCTGCTCGAGCCTTAGCGGGCTGAACTGAGCCCAAGCTGAGCCGGCTCGAATTTTTTTATTTTTTAATGTCAAATCTACATTTTTTTTACTTAAAAAATTTAAAATTTGTACGGTTTATACATACTAAAAATTAAATAAAAAAAACTCGGGCTCGACTCGAGCTTTTTTGGGCCCGAGCAAAGCTCGGCAAAAGAAATGAGGCTCGGCTCAAGCCGGCTCATTGTAGCCGGGCCTGTCTCGAGCTTTTTTCGAGTCGAGCTTAAGCCGTCTAGCTGGTGAGCTTGTTTGTCATCCTTATGTGGAATGTTCATGCATGAGACAACTTAATATACATCAATTTAAGTGATGTCATGAGTTGTTAGTATTTCGAACAAAGTCATACGTGCAAAAATTGGTTTCGTAGAAATTTTCCACGCTCACATGGGTGGGCCCCATGAGGGACTCGTGGTAATAAAAAATTGCCAAAAAAAATCCCACCTTCCCTCATTGTGAGGTATCGATGGGTTCCGTGTACTCACACCACAACTCTAGTATTTCATGTGATTTTGGCAAATATGGTACACATTAAGTGCCTCTCCATCTATCTTGTCTACTTTTAAATGGCAAAATAATTTGTTTTGCGCACTACTTTATGCATGGCTTATAGCCACTTATTTTGCACTGCTCAAGTCCGTACAGCTACTTTGTTGATTGTAATTAAATAGAAAACAACCCTACGGTTAAACTCTATCTACTTGTTTGCCTTCTATTATAATATTTTTATAATTTAAATGTCAAAATTAAATTTTAATTTTAACTATACGTTTCGTATAAAAATGATCTCCTACCCATGATGAGTAAAATAAAATATTCCCACCTCTGATATGGTGCAAGCCTACAATTTTCGACAATGCCGATGACGTCTATGTTCAAATTTTCAAATGTACGTCGTGTCTATATGTTAACTTTTATTAGTTAGTGACATCCCCTTCTACACACTTCTAGGAGTATGTATACACATTTCAGTCCATACAACTAATCAACAATCATTTAGAAATTGTTCTAAATTAATAGATTTACGTACCACGTGGTCTATTTTGCAAAAAAAATCAAGCTTTGTGGCCTGACTCGATTTGCCCTACCATCCATTGATGTTCGAGAAGTACAAGTGTATAGGTTTTAAAACTTAAATAAATATTTTTTTTTCTTATTTTTAATAAACAAAATTGTTCAGCATCCATATCAAAATAGTTAGAAGTCGTGCTATCGTTTGTTTGAGAAAATTGTACAATTCTTTTATTTGTTCATCGTTGAATGTTGACCTAAATCAAATAAAATAGTTTGACTTCATTTTTATAAAATTTGTTTCAAAATTAGCCCATATTTGACTCACATTTTTTAAAAAAATATATTTTTTTAAAACTCATTTTCAATTATAAATTTTTTGCTAAAATAATATTTTTCATCACATCAATAATTTTTCATTACTTTTTAATCATATATTTCTTATCATATCGCTATTTAAAATACATTTATTTCTCAATAATATTTATTAAACACACCGTAATAGTTTTCTTCTACAACTCTAAATTTTATAATATGACTATGTACATCTATAATATATTAAGGGTGTGTTTGAGCACATTATTTTGTAAAGATGTATTTTGGAATAGTAGATTGATGGAGAATGTGTGGTTAAAAAAAAAGAAAAGTTATTGATATAATGAAAAATATTATTTTATTGAAAATGTGTGGTTGAAAATGAGTAAAAGAATGAAAATGAAAATTTTAATGTGTACCAAACAGGGGCTAAATATCATATTAAGTGAGAATCATTTTTTAGACGATTTTAACATTACTACAATTCAATTATTTTAATAATACCATACTTTTCATTTTTCAACATAACTTGTTTGGTTTAGATTTTTTGGAGGAAGAATTGATTTTGAATAGTGATATGATGGGAAATGTGTGATTGAAAAAGAAGAAAAAAGTATTGATGTGATGTAAAATATTATTTTATTGAAGAATGTGTGGTTGAAAAATGAGAAAAAAAAAAAGAAAAAAGTATTGATGTGATGTAAAATATTATTTTATTGAAAAATGTATGACTGAAAAATGAGAATTGATTTACTGTAGAATTGGAGAATCCTAACCAAACAAGCCCATAAAAATATTACAAAATTCTTATCGTGTATGAATTTCATGTCATTAATTCTCAATTAATTAATATTCACATTAATCTAAACTTAATGAATTTTGATCTACATCAATAAAGAGTTATTATAAATAAATTTATTTCTATTAATGTACCTAGAGATTTTAATGGGTTTTAAATTCATATGTTAACAATTACTTTTTTATGTACCAAATTTAGTATAAAAAGGTCGATCATTTGTAGTATTTCATCATCACAAAAAATTTGAATTATAAAAAACGAGTTTTGAGAGTACAATTTTCTTTTATTAAATTTCAATCCTAAATTTTATTTTCTTAAATTCGTTTGAGACTCATCAAATCCTCTCAATAAATTGGAATCAAATATTATTTTTTACAGTATTTATAAAGTATTTCAAAAAAAATAAAATGTAATGGATGTTCAACTTTGACTAGTATCAACTAAATATTATAGTTTTAATTCGTGGGATGAGGTGTCATCATAATCTTTAAATCTCAATTAATTTTACCATTCTATTGACTAAAGGAAAAGAGAGAGCATACAACCTAGGATCATATAATAATACAATGCGTAGCTAGTAATGCATCCAATTGAGATTAATTTATGATACAAAATTAGTATAATATAGAATTTTGTTTTCAATATGTTTTTAGTTGCACCGAAAGAATATAGTTAACAAACCGACAATTATGGGAATAAAATAAAAAAATGATGTACTTTCTATAATGAATTATGTTACTTATATATAATTTTATGTATATAATGGTGTCAACACCCTCACATGAAATTTCGGATAGAATATAATATATTTGAAGTGGGTCCCTTGTATAATATTCTAGTAAATCTTGAGGTTATTACACATACATTTAACATTATTGTAATATATTTTTGACAAATTTCATCTTATTATAATCTTTTTACTTGTTATAAATAAGTCTACTTTTGTTGAGTTTTATTTTATTCATCTGTTGGTTGCAAGCGTAATATCGCATGCTCGTCCACAAAGTACTTGTGAGTTACACGCGTGATTGGTCGAGCTCTAATGTTTAGTCTTGACCCCTACGAGTTTAACCCTCGAGAATTAATCAACGAAGATGAGTTTGGTTTCGTTGGGAGGCCGCCGTCAACCCCGTTTAGTAAAGTTTAAAATTTTAATTTTAATTTAAGTTAAAGTCTACAATTAATTTCAATCATACATTTCATGAAATTCACAACTTTTAAACCACACATTTCATCATTTTTTATTTTTTATTTTTATCAAAATTTACTAAAAATTTAATTTTAATCCGTGGTAGGTAACTATTAGAAGTTAGTGAAGGCGCATTTAACGTCATTTTTACAAAATAATTTTTGAAATTTAGTAATTGTTTGACACTAATTATCTCCTACAACTCTAATTTTTTTTATTTTTTTTTTTATAATATGACAACGTACGTGTCAATTTAGTTGTATAATTTTAATTCTTGAACTGACGTGTCATCTAATTAAATCTCTAGTCAAGCTTTCATATTCTTCTCAATTAATTTTACCATCAACTTTATTGACAGAAGCATGTTGTTTTCAATATGTTTTTGGCTGCACCGAAAGTGCCCAAAGTATAAAGTGAAAAAAACCAACAATTATGGGAATTAAAAAATGTTGTACGTTTTATAATATTCTAGTAAATCTAGCTGGAGGCTATTATGTTTACATTATTGGACGTGTTCAGTAGAGATTAAAATCGAATTAAAATTAAAAAAATAGTCGTTATTGTTGACTTTTATTAGACGAGTGAGACCCAATAACAATTATATTTTCAATTTTAATTGAATTTTGAATTGTACCAAACAAACTCATTATAATATATTTTTGACTAATTTCATCTTATTTTAGTCTTAAAACTTATTTTTGACTAAAACATAAAAAATATATACATATGAAGATATATTTCAATACAACCCAAAATACTTAAAAAAAAAAAAATACAACCCTACTTTGTAACTATAAATTTAGACAACTGCATTCTCCGGGGTCTCATATTTTGAAAACGTTGCAATATTGTCTCATTATCAATTTTTCCAAAAATCTCTTTCTGCATGTAAACCACCAAATTGTTATTCAACCAGTCATATCCCATTTTGTTGCGCAAGTCACTTTGATTAGATTTATAGCAGAGAATACTCTTTTAACACTTGCAATTGCCAAATGTAATATCAAAACCAAGGTGATCAGCTTATAAACCAATGAAAAATAATAATAACTTCTTTTTTCAACCAACTTCTAAGTTACACAAGAAATGTTATTGAGGTTAAAGAAAGTTTCATCCATTCTCACAAACATAAGAAACTTCTCAAGTTGAGGTTGAAGTAATAAAAGCTCTTCCTTAATGAAGTCAAAATGATAGAATTGAGCAAGACGTAGCAATTTATCCCTATCAAAAGTTGCAAAGGAATCTCTTGGATTTAAACACGAAACACAATTTTTATTCAATTAAGATGAAATCTTCGCAGGGTCTGGTTTTTGAATTAGATGATTATTCATGCTTCAAATTTTGGGCATGATCATTTATCTATAGATTCACATTCAAGTGTGGTAGACACTGAAATTATTACATAGTTACAATTTGTGCACAAATAGCTTTGTTTGGTATACTATATAACATAAAGTAGTTAAACTCTTGTGTATATTGTACCATCTAATCTTATGCATTAAATATGTTGAAAGATTGTCCCTCTTACTTTGCAACTTTCATCTTCTCCATTTTTATCGTTCGTCTCTTAATTAATTATTCTCGGCGTTCATTAGAATGCAATTTTACTAACAATATTGGGTACTATAAATTCATTTGTCCCTTTAATACTCATTGTTTCCACTTTCAAGCAATATAAAGCTTTTGAAGTTATATTTTCTAGTGAGTGTGGAAAGGATGTCACAAGTGAAAAAAAGAGTAGCCGACACTTTAAGTAATGAATAATCACTTATATAATACAATAATAGAACATGACAATGATAATCCAAAGCAATCGATACAAAAATTACAACTCTCCCCTCAAACTGTATGCCAAAGAATACAAAGAGAGCCAATGTGGCAAAATCCCCAATCGGACCCGAATCAAACCTGCTATATATCATAATAAACAGAATAACTATCTGATTAATGAAGTTGGGTCACGGGGCAAAAGATTTTCAAAATAATTGTGTCTTCTAGAAGAGGAGCCAGCCAAACACAGCTCCTCCCAACACCAAACTTTCGAGCAAGCTCCTCATCAATTTTTCTGCTCTACTCTGTATCAAAATAGGAAATTTATAAACAAATTAATAAAAAAAGGCCCAACTCTCTCGGCCCAAAACAAATGGGGCAAAACTAAAAAAAAAAAAGGCCCACCTGATTCTGAAACACCGATCGTCTTCTTCTCGTCCTCTGTTCTCTCCACAGCAGGCGACAACCTGGGGCGCTCGACGGTATTGAAGTCTCTGACAAATCCAGCACGGGCGGCCACGCCCCCTCACCGGTTCGGATCCGCCCCTGGGTCCGATCCACTATCCCACTTGGTTCATTTCCACTTTTCTACATATAAGTGAGTTCATTTCACAAAAGAGGTACGTTCTAAAATCTTAGCTGATGGCAAGAAATGTGTGAAATTCGTATGAAAAATCACCTATAAAATGAAAAGTACCTAGAACTTCATTTTTGGCATAGAAACTCACAAAATTAGGCACTTATGTTGTTGATTATAATCCCCTTTCATTGTAATCGAGATTTGGACCATTGGAGTGCTACAAAATGCAGATTTTGACGCTTGGAAAGCAAGGTGATTCAATCACACAAAAATATCTTGGAATTTATCAATTCAAGTAAACATCTTGACCCGAAATCTCATTTTTATGAATGCTACGAATTTCTACACTAGTCAAATCCCTTCTCCCCCTCTTTGCACTCATATTATTTCTTGTTCGACCGTTGACTTGACCGTCTCTGCCAACAACCTTAGCCTTCTAACAGGTGTTCAAGTGCGCAGGTGACGTCTACGTGAATGAGAGGTGATCGAAATTCTGTTGGCACATTTTTTAAGGTCAACAAGTGATATTCATCATGTTAAGAATTGATGTTCTATCTTAAAATGTCAACTTTATTAAGAAAAGTAACTGAATCCGTTATAAGTTGGTTTATGTTTTCATATTTATTCGATATGAGATTTTTATTCCTTAACATGCCTCGCAAAATGGTGGCTCGTTTTGAGCAGACCAATCTTGAAATCTGCGTGCTCATTTTTTTGAGTTTTAATCAGATCGAATTGCTTGTGGAACTTAATGGATTCTGATATCATGTTAAGACTTGGAGTTATATCTTAAATGATCAACATTATTAAGAGGAATAACTCAACCCTTATAAGTTGGAATAAAGATGAAAATATTGATCAACTTATAAATGATTGTGTTACTACTCTTAATAAAGTTGACATTTTTAGATGAAAGTCCAAATTTTAATGCATCTAAAAGCTCTCAGGACTTGTGATATAATATATATTATGCTATATGCCACCACTGACTAATTAATTCAAAAAGATATTATATAGAAGACAATCAGAAAAAAACACGCACTACAATATCAATGTTAGGTGCTTACGAGGGATTAAAATAGAAGATTCTTTGATTAGCGGAATACACACTCAGCCAGCCTTCAACAAAGTGATGGCGATCAACCTAAAACTCATATTCACCTATTTGAATACTTTATTTAAACTATTGAAGAAAGGTTCAAAGAAAATAATGAGATATCATCATATCAGATATAATCTGGAATTTCAGACACTTGTCAACTGATTTGGCCATGGCTATTAGGATAAAAAAAGGCTTATGCGTTTAGACTGAAAAATACAGAATCCCTTCATTGAGGCATCATTTAGACGTAATTTTGAAGATGAGATTTGAATGAATACGTGCATCCCTCTCTAGAAGCTTAAACTCTTATTTAAGTTTCTGATTTATGAACCTTTGATCACTTGACCGGTTACAGTCTTACAGACTGAAGAGTGGTGATAATAAGGAATTTAGAGACAGCTGCATTTACTCAAACAAGTAGGGTTATACAGAATGATTCAACAGTGTTTATCCAGAGAAGATTGCAATGAGCATATAGCATACATTAACTTGTCACAAAGCAGATACAACAGGACATAGCCACTTAACTATGATTGAGCTTCAAATCCACAATTGGCATGCATTTAAATCTAGTATAGTGAACAGATATTGCTCCCAGCTCTTCCATGAAATCTTGTAATATCTTGTGGATATGCAATCGAGTCAAAAATTGTTAAAGCACCATCATTTTTGTTGTTCCAGTTGAATAATTTTTTTGGAGTGGCAGTTGAGTTGGGTTTTTTATCAGCTGATTCTGACCAAGTAGTAGTGGTGGTGGTGTGTGTGAGATGAGGAATTTTCATATCATGAATGCTTGGACGCCTCTTTTCTTTCCCTTCAGTAAGCTGCCTTTGAAAGTATTTTTGAGCATGGCTTGCAACTTGAGTAGGTGTTTTGGAGATCACAAAATTTCGCGATATATTTCTCCAGTCACCTTTTCCATGTTTTTCTAGTCCCAATAGAAAACGCCTAACAAACAAAAAGATATTACTAGTTAGTGTTATCGAATGGAATTATTCAATCTAGCTAAAGAACTAACATGCTATGAATTGGAAATTCACCTGTGTTCCTCCTCTGTCCATGGTACACCCTTCTTTCTTTCTTGATCACAAGACCTTCCTCTCTTCCTAAAAGCATTAAAATCACGTTTTTCTCCCAATTCTAATGTGAAAGCAGCAGCCAAGTATCCTGGAATCGGAACCAAACCAGCTTCAATACTAGTAATATCTGCCACCAGTTTCCTGTACTGGTTTATCACATCAATAGCTGATTTACCTGGGATCAAGGACGCCACCTTATGCCATCTGTAGGGAGTATTCTCATCATAAATTACAATAGCGACCTCAAATTTCTTGTTCTCTTCTCTTGTCCATATTGTGCTTTTCCTTTGTTGTATCAACCAACTTGAATTTGACACGAATGAGGCTGGATCCATGGTTTCCATACCTAAAATGCCTTAACCACTCCTTGAAAGCCTCAAGCCTCAATACACTACAATTCAAAAGTTGAATACTTGTAACACTAGTCCTGAATATGAAAGGAACCAAGATAAGTGGGGTATGGTGATAAAGTTAAGGTTTTGTACAGTGATTTGGAAACAATTGAAATTGAAGTTATTGAATGAGAATCAGAATACTACTTTTTTCCAAATGGCTTATACTGAAGAATATAGAAAAGACTTTCCTTTTCAGAACCTTGGAAAAATATCATAGGAGAACAATTAAAGTTGATCAGGTTATTCAATTTTGAAAGTAACTAATGCTAGTTGTAGCACAGAATTCGGTTTTACACATAACTCGAAAGTGAGATAATCTGGTAAATGAATATCAGGAAAAAAAAAAGTTGAGCATGAAATCAGTATTGGATGTGTATGAATCCAAAAGAGAGTAGAATGAAAACGAGAAAAAGGAGACGTAAAAACATATATAGAGGAGGAGTTGAGTGTCTGTTCTACTTCTAAGGTAAAATAGTTGCATCCCTCTAATTATAGGAAATTTATTAAGGTTTAGTTTGGCTGCCTGGCTGCTATCAAGTGCAAGTTGTTGAGCTTAGCTACGAAAATCACTTTTTTGTGTCAGCAAAGCAGATTATGAGGCTCTCTGATATCAGCTCTCTATCAGCATACAAAAGTAGGAAAGATTGACACCACACTACCACTATTCTCATGCTCCTTTTTACCACTTTTATGTCAAAAGTGATATCGCAATTTGTATTATTCTACAATTTTTTCATAAAGATCCAGAAGCTTCAATTAACAATGCATATGAGTCTATAATTATCAAGTAACACGGATAATAAGCCCCCGTTTGACAACCATTTTTACAAAACTGTGTTTTGAATTCATTTCCAACCTCATATTTTCACGATAAAATATTCCGCACGTAAACCCGAAACGTTTTCCTATTTTTGAACCATACATTCTTCAAAAAATTACTATTCCAAAACTTATTTTTTCCAAAATAATAATAATAATAATAATAAATCTTTTTAACGATTGTCAAAGTGTAATATGATGTGAGTTTCTGTCGGCAAGAAAAAATATACAAATTGTATGGGACAATGATTAATTATTAGTAATTCTAAATAAATGTGAAAACTACATTAATTTGCTGCGCAAATGAATTACCGCAAAGTAGCTGGCATGCACACCACTTTCCAATCTCTCACCAATTTTTAAAAATTATTATATCACGTTTTGTTCTATTCATTTGGCTAAATAAAGTATTTAAAAGATAACCATTATCCATTAAGGAAATTAAAAAAAAGGGATAATTATAGCTGAGGCCTCAAACATTTCAAACAGTGATAGACTTTCTCCTAGCTTTTAATTGTTGCAGCCGTCACCCCAAACCTTTCAAAGCGTAACAGCTGGGGCCTCAGTATACGGTTTCCACCCACTCTGTTGTTAGTTGATCAAAAAAGTTTATTTTGACAACATTTTAATCAAATTTAAAAGGGCAAAACAGTAATATTAAAAGGAAGATAGTTTTTCCTTTTTTATTTTATGAGAAAAATATTATATTACTGTTTTGCCCTTCTAAAATTGATTAAAATGTGGGCAAAATTAATTTTTTTAGTCAACCAACCACAGATTGGATGGAGACTATCCATTGGGGCCTCAACGGTGACGATTTGAAAGGTTTGGGGCAACGGCTGCAACGACGAAAGTTTAGAGGGAAGTCTGCTACTATTTGAAAGATTTGGAGTATCTGCTACATTAACTCTTAAAAAAAATGACCATACCCTGTTATTGTAAAGAATGTGGATGTCTCGTGTCGTCGGAATAAAATGGTTTGTACCACAACTTCTTTTGCTACTTCACACCCAACGTCTTATCGCTGGATTGGTTGTATTCCATTTTTTATTTCGATGATTGTTAGAGGTAACATTGCTTAATGAAATAGTTTTGTTTTGAGTTAAAAAAAAAAAAAAAAAGATCAAACTCGTTGAAATTTCTTTTGTCAATGTTACTCTTACGTGTATCATTGTAAATACTAGCATCATTTTTTTTTTAAATAATTTTTTTATATGATGACCCTTCAATTTCTGAAAGGCAAGAAATCCAAGTTTTAATATGA
Source organism: Fraxinus floribunda (assembly GCA_903798395.1). Classification (NCBI taxonomy): domain Eukaryota; kingdom Viridiplantae; phylum Streptophyta; class Magnoliopsida; order Lamiales; family Oleaceae; genus Fraxinus; species Fraxinus floribunda. The sequence continues at coordinate 17,815 of CAIGRS010291007.1, forward strand.
CGCACCATATTAAAGTGAAGAGAGATTAATTTAATCATATCTAGTTCTTAATATCTAGCGCTTGATATCGAAGTGTTTATCCTCTTCTAATCTACTTTATAAAACTAATATGATGTATGAGGTGAGTTAGGCAAATTTAGTTAAAATTAGACTAAATACATTTAAACCATATTTTTTAATGATTGCGTATATGTGTATTGCATGAAAGGTCCATAACGTTTACTTATTTACATCCTCAATTTTTCATAGCATTCTTATTCTCAAATTAATACAAATTATTCATTCATAAGTGTATTTTATACACTTATTTGAAGTCTAAAATATCGATATTTAGTAGTTCTTTTGACAAAATATATTCTATATTATTGTATTTTATGTTATATAGTTAAATTCAATTGTTGAACGGAAAATTAGAAGAAACAAAGGAAAAATGGCAAAGTTCAAGTTTGAGGACTAAATTGCAAATATTCAATAATTGACAAGATAATACTTGAAGATTGCTAAAAGACAATTTGATGGAATTAGAACTCAAAAAGAAATGAAATATGATAAAAATATCATCAATTTTAATTTCTAATCGCACATATTATATTCTAGATTTTTAGCCGAAAATTAAAACTCATTTTTGACATAGTAAACGCCTGAATTGGAAAAGTTCTACATCTAGCAAAGTTGTATACCTTTGAATTAGATTTTCAATACATTGAATCGCCTCAATTGGATATCGGGAGAACAAGTTACGGCCAAAATGCTGACGGTTGTGTAGGTACAAAAAAATCTGCGTAACTGTAACTTTCTTTATTCAACTATAACGCTTTTGAAAATTAATTTGGACGTGATTTTCAACCAATTTTCTACTCCTACAAATACCTAACATCAGAATACACATTAAAGACCTCTCATATACATATTTTACTTTTATATTCATCAATAATTATTATCAAAAGATGAAAATTCATAATTTTTATGAGAAAATTGAAGTGGACTCACAAAAATTAAATCAAGTAGAGATTCAAACTTGATTTTTTGTTAAAGAAAAAAGGCATAAGTGGAGATTCATCAAGAAACAATTGAAGAGATTTAAGACTTCAAGATTCGTTTTCATTTTCTCAATTTATCAAAAATCAGGGTTATGTATTTCCACTTAAATATGATTTTTTGTAATTTCGATATGTTGGCTAGTTTTATACATTGTTAGGATGAGATGAACCCTTGTTATGATATTTTTAGTTTTTAATCAATTATTTTAACTTTAATTTGGTTTGATTGTGGATTTTTTTCTATCGTTGTTTTCAATTACTTGATCACGAATTGAATTGTTAATGAATTTTATTGTTATCAAGATAGACAATATGATTTAAACACAATATAATAAATATTGTAAGGTTCGATAGAGGATAGAGATATACATTTATACTTTATATGATTTCAATAGGCGTTCTAAGACATATAAATACATTTATCATGTTTGCATCTTTCCTCGAGAGATAAAAGGATCACATTAGGGAATATATTTGATTGCTATCGAGAGAGACTTTCAATTAAATTATGAATATTGACCAACATAAATGATTTAATTGACCAACATAAATTATTTCAAATTGTCATTTTAATTATTACACTAAACATGGAATAATAAGGGGATTCAACATCGTGGGATTATTTGCTCGATGTCTGGGATCATTGGAAGCTTTTGATGAGACGACAATTATATATTTTATTTTGATAATGCATTACAATCTTTTAGGGGCCAAAAGAGGAGAATTTGCACCACAAAATTGTTACTGTCGAGAATATAACAAATGGTTATATTCACACTACATTTCTTGTTTGCTACGCACATTTTAATTAAAGTAAGAATTTTCAACCTGTGTTAATTATTCACTTGTATCCTCAAACTTTTTATTTGTCACATTTTTATCATCAACCTTATATTAGTTAGCACATCTTGTCCTCCACAAATTCTATTAAGAAGGTATAATAAAAGATTTACGTGTCCCTCGTAATTATAAATAAGAAAAAAAAAAAAACTAAGGATAAATAGCAGCTACCATCCCCAAATCTTTATCCTAATCTACACTTATATCCCCCCTCATTTTTCTTGGCAACATTATCCCAAACCTTTTGTTTATTGGCATACGCAGCCCAAAAAATCGTTAAGTAGTCATGTCCCAAATGAGTCTCGCACCCCGCCACAACTCCACACTTCCCTACCCCCACCGCGCCACCACTCTCCACCGAAATTCTAGACCCTCGTAAAATTTTGATAAGAACGTGCAAACAAGCTTCAAATTATCTATCAGTTGGGATCTTGAAGAAGCAATAGTTTTTCATTTTTTATTTATTTTCTATAGTACATATATTTTTATTTATTTCAGTTCTAAATAGTGTTTGGACGTCAATGCCCCTTTCTTAATCCCCTGTTTGATAGAGATTAAAATCAGATTTTTAGTAGATTTTGATAAAAATTGATAAAATATGTGATTAAAAAGTAACAGGTCCCATGAAATAAGTGGTTAAAAATAATTGTTGATTTTAACTTTAAATTTTAATTAAATTTTAATCCAAACCAAACAGGGGTTAATTAAACATGTTATCGACACAATTACTTTATCGGATTTTTGAATGGAATCCATCGGTAGGGGCGGTGGACTCCAATAAACATAAGGTTGGAGATACCGTTGTCAAGAAAAAAATTATTGGGGGATAGAAGTGGAAAAGAGGGTAAAGGTTGGGTTGGTGGCTGCTATCTATCCAAAAACAAGCACAAAAATTCGTCAAATTATTAATCCCACTTTCTAATTGCCATATCTCAAGAAAAATACTATAGGTACATATTTCTAATTGCCATATCTCATGCATTCACGATATGATCATACAATTTGCTGAAAATCTGTTTCCTATTACAAACTGAAGAAAATTGTGCAGTTTTCGAAGACTTGAAATTCTATTCCGCGTTGAAGTCTTCTCGTTTTAGTTACTCCTAGTAAGGAAATTTGGGGGTATATTGACTAGTTAGGATAGGGGAAAAAGATTTAGAGGGTGTTTGGTGGAGATCAAAATTAAATTTTTAGTAGAATGTTATAAAAGTTTTTGAAATATGTGGTTGAAAAGTTGTGGGACCCATGAAAGACATGATTAATATTGATTGTTTGACTTTGACTTTGATTAAAATCTGATTTTAATCTGTACCAAATATGACCTTAATTATGGAGAAGTTGTCATAGTATGTAGCCAATATATTGGAAAAATAATAAAGTATTTCTCAAGACTCAATGTGTGTTATGAGTTTTTATTAGGAAATAGTGGGTTGAGACAATCACAAGTCAAATATTTTAATTAAATTTGACAAGAGTTATTAATTTAGTTCAATTTTAGTTATACGTGATGGACACAAATCATTCATCTCAATTCTTCGAGCCATATCAAAATCGAAAGGAAATAAAACTATTGTAAGTCAAATACATAATAATCTCTAAATTTTCACGTCAAAAGAAAATCTCTCAATTTTAACATTTCAATGGAAAACTTGCCTTATTATTCTTGTTTTAATTTGTTCATTTTTTAATTCTTAGTTCTAAATTTTTTTATTTTGCTACCGTAATATCGATCCAAATGCAATCTTCCAATTCATTTTTATTATGTTCTATAATTTAAATGTTTCGATGAAATAACAGAATACATAAATCTACAATACCGATTATCTTTTAGAATACGTTATTCAGTATTTGGATCATATAATGGTACAAGTGATATTAAAGAAGATGTATAATTAAATACATCACATAATTTTATTCTTAATTGTAATGTCAGTTCTGTCAGATAACATTATTCTTAATTTTTGAATGGTACAAGTGATATTAAAGAAAATGTATAATTAAATGCATCACATAATTTTATTCTTAATTGTTGTGTCAGTTCAGCTGGATAACATTATTCTTAATTTTTGAATGTATATATTCCATGTTTGATAAGCTTTTTGTAAATTATATAAGTTTTGAGCCATTCGATATGTATATGCGAATAAAAAATGGATAAAAGGTGTGGGCCATACGGAATATTTAGATAAAAATGTTTCATATATAAGCCAATTAATAAAAAGGTAAGTTACCAATTTCCATAACATCTCTTCCAATTCTCGACTTCTAAATTAAAACACCTACAAGATTTTTTTCCCTTGTAGAAATATCCGTATATATTTACATCTCTTCCAATTCTAGACTTCTGAATTAAAACGCCTACAAGATTTTCTTCCCATACAAAAACCCGTATATATTTACACTGTTGAAGCCTAGCTCAGCCAAGTAATACATAACAATATATATCTGTTAAGGTCTCTGTGCCCATCAAGAAATCAAAGGTCATATAAATCGCAGTTCAGAATAATGTTTGGCAAGAAAGTACTTGCTGGACAATTAAAGAGAGAGAGAGCGATGGTGGATGAAGTCGATGAAGAACCAGGAGCTTATCTAAGCGTCAGGCTCAACTTGGCTCGAGATATCGACGGAGCCACAATGAATCTCAATGGCTACAGAAGGAGATATCAGGCCATTCTGTGGGTATGTCCTGGAGACGAATATATTACAGATATTGCATTAGGGTTACCAAATCCCTGTTGGAATTGCACTAGTCACTTTTCAATAGGGATTTATGAACCCTATTTTCTGCATGTCGAGGTATATAGAATTGGCTCCAAATTGGATCCTGGAACTTCCAATGGCATTGTTTTGGTTGGAAAAACTCGAATTCCGGTGCCTAAACTTGATCATAAAATTTGTGGCAGCTATGTACTTGTTAGACCAAACTATGATGCCGCCTCAGGCTCAGGGTGTATAGCTGAAGGACAAGTTGTTCTCGGCATGGAAACTGGGAGACTGTGATAACAATTATTTTATTTCCTCCTTGATTCAGCAAACGTTTTTCATGTTATTCAACATTTTCGTTAGTTAGCTGACAATTCAACACATTTTTTTTTTTTGTTTGAAGTTTAATATACATATTCAGACCTTTATTGTCTAAATTTTAATATTAATTGGTCTTGCCGCACTAGTAAATTCTCCTCTTGATGTAATTATAGAAGTAAGGTAGGTATTGTGTTCTCGTTTCCGTACTATTGTGATTATTTACATGCGATCCTGGCTACACAAATAGGTTCAATGACAGTATTTAAAGAGATGCACGCTTGGCACATTTTCATTGGCTTTTAAAAAAAATTGCCAACCAAGGGCTGCTGTTCAAACAGCTTTACCCTTCACCTACAGGTCCACATCTTTTCAAGTTTCAACCACAAATTACATTATCTTCTATCAAAATCTATTAAAAATTTATTTTTATATCAAATCAAACAAGGGCTTGATTTAATAATCAAGACTCAGAGTTTCTATTTTGGTGATACTAATTTTTTTTTTTTAATTAGCCCATTGTACTTAATTTTTGATTGGTGCATTTATTTTTCTTTGATCTAGAACAGAGTACAATATTTACTGAAGAATAAAGCCACTTGTCCAGGTTAAAAAATAGAAACAATACAAACACACTGATTTGACAGTGTATGTGTGAATGCTTTTATTTTTTTATTTTTCAAACTGTCCAATTATGTATGGACACGTGTCTTTGTTTTTGAACCTGTCCTTGAGTCTATTCATGATTGTTTACTGAATGAGTTGCCTAGTGAGCTAGGAAAAACTCTGAAATTAACATCGTAAATTTTGATATTAGTAATGAAAACAATTAATGATGGATCTCTAATTTGTCGTGTGACCTCTGTTGAACAACTTTATAAAGATCATCAATGTACAAACTCCAAAACTGCATAATATCCGATCAACACCGGGAGGGACACAATCATGCCAAAGATAACCCTGAAAATTGAAAATAAGTTTGTGTTAGTTTAATTTTCGTATGAACAACTGATAAAGATCTCAAATGGTTAAGTGACGTACGCTGTGCTAAGTACATCAGCATGTAAACCGTACTCTTTCGCGTAAATAAAAGAGGTGATGGACTGTGGTAGTGCCGCCTGCAAAGTAAACAATTCCACGTCTTTCAGAAATTATGATAGCCAGATTGGGTTTCTGCATAAATTCTACTCCATTTCGAGGGGAATGTGATGAATTTACCTGTATTATAGCAACACGTAATACGTCGCCATGCAAACCTACTATGAGCGAACCAATGGCCATGGCGAGTGGTCCAGCAATAAATCTCAAGGCCATGCCAATTACTGTCAAACTTGCACCACATGAAATTATTTTCTCTTGCATTGCCATGAACAACCCTGATCAATAAATACACTCTGAGAGTCTGAGTTAATAAACGTAATTATATATATGCTTAGTTTTTGCTGTTTATGTGTAAATTTGTTTGGACGTGCAGGGATTTGATTAGTCTCACCCATGCTGAACATGGCAGTGCCAGTACCAGCTCGTGACATGATTAAAATTGATCCTTCCACGATGCTAGGCATTTGAAAATGAAACCTAATTAATTATACAAGTAATATTAAGGACAGTGAAACTCAGTTAGTAATCCCACAGAAGGACTAATAATAAAAAAGATGATAAAAATAAATAGTAGCATGTGTGTGTGTATATATATATATATATACCTGTTGGCTAAGAATGCCCAAGTGATGCCGAGTATACATGCATATGAGTTTGGATTCATAGCAAGTTTAAGGCCCACAGTTTTCATCAAAGAGCGGAAAGATTGTTTGCTGCTGTTGCTCGCCTCACAGTCCGTCTTTGCAGTCTCCAAATCTTTATGCGTTTTATCACCTAAAGCTAAAGCAGCTGTATTATTATTATTGTCATTGGAGTGGAAGTCATTGCCAGTTCGTCTGATTTCCAAGACGAACAATAGGGATGTTAGCCACACAATAGCCTGAATTACTGAAGACTGAACAACGAGGTCAACAGCCATAGGTCCATACATAGCTTTCAAAAGGGGCACCCCAACAACAAGAGAACTAGTAAGTGTACACAAAGAGAAGCTTGTTATGGACCAACAATAACTTCCTTTGCTACTACATTTGGCCCATAACGCCAAAATTATTACAATAACTACTTTTGATATGGCATCGGCTCCAATGAATAAATAATTCATCTTGAAAGGATCAATTTGAGCTGTGAACTCCAAAGTGAAGAGCGGCAGGGTGAAATAGCAAACTAAGCGGTTTACAGCTTCACCCTGCTCGGGAGTGAATATACGCCACCATTTCATAGACCCGTACCCTAACATCAAAGCTACATACAGTGGTGCCATGGCCACCACTACCTTGTACACATCTTCCCATCTTATCATTTTTTCTTTTGTCTTAATTGGAGAGGGAATTGATGGCAAGGCTTAATTGCTCTTATTTTGTGTGTTGAGATCACTATTGACTACATTAACGTTTAGCTAGACTATTTATATATGAATTAAATGACAAATTATGCCATCAAGTTTTACAAGTGCTAATTTGCATCAATTCTATGCCGTGGATTCCTAAAAAGAGATGGACATTATCATTATGGTAAGTGCTTGAAAGGTGACTTAACATTCACCAGTGGGCTTCTCCTGTGGTCAGCATTTAGTATGTAATTAAAATGCAGAATATGGAATGAGTTCCAGCAGTTTATTCCACCTTGCATATTCTCTGCCAATTTATGTTTATGATTTTGTAATTATTAATATGCTTTTATTCTTCACTGTTTCACATTACATCTCTCGAGTGGTTCGCACTGTTGCCCTCTCATTTCAATTCTAAAATTAATTTGTTGCTGCTGGATGTCCGAATAGATGATCACCAGAGAGCTATAAATTATAACAGCAACAGCACAAATGATGCGAGTCATGTGGATTGATTGGAAATAAGATTATGATAACTAATTGTCGTTTAATTTGCTCCAAATTAACTAGTTTCCAGAAACACTTCCCTTCTTGCAATGATTATATAATCAACCTGAATTCAGTTGTAATAGTTTACAAAAGCATCAAAGCCTGGCAACTTATTGTCTGGTACTCCATGTCCATGTCCATGTCCATGTCCATGTCCAGTATATTTCCAAACTTACTGTGCTACTTTCTACTTCATCATCATCATCATTATTTTATTTTTATTTTTATTTTTATTTTGCACTTGGAACGTTATAGCGATTAGCGAACAATAAAGAATATTTTTATATATATGTGGATATGACATTTATGTGCAAGCCAATTCATCTTGACACTGATCATATCTATATATATGCACACAAATTATGTCAAGAATAAGTTCTCAAAGCTAGCTTTTACCTTCTAAAAACCGAACCTCCCGATTTATTTATATTCCTTTCGAGCGGTAATGCTTTATTTGCATTTTGTTTCTTCAATTACCACTCCTTGATTGAATTCAAAAGTGCAGGTGTATGAACTGTAAGATTGTATTTGTTTGCAGAATATATACACAACTTGCAATATGCTTTGACTGGTATTATAGACTAGACTATAGGAAATTAAGATGTTTTGTTCCATCAACCCATCTTAAATAAATATTCCACACAATAAAAAATCAACAACCAATGGTTATTATTTATACGTTCAACTTTTGATCAATAAAGCATCGCATGGTGATTCTGATGGCACCGTAAATTGTAACGCGACGAGGAATACAAGTATTGATTCCTTCCCAAAAATAAGGAATATAGTACTATATCTCTCCAATAATAGATATTCTGCTTCACAATTACGACAGCAGTACTATGCCACACGGTGTTTCTCAATCAATAAAAGGGTAATTATCTTTATTTCTGTATCAAGAACTTAGAGTTCATCAACTCTTTTAAAATTCAATCATATCATACCCAATAAACAATGACCATTATATTTTTCAGTCTAGACTCTTTGACCAACAAATGGTAGGATATAAATATATATAGAATTCAGAATTGGTAGCGAGTATTTTTTGTTTTAATGCATAGCTCATTCTTACACGGTCTATATAGGAAACCTTGTTCTTTTGTTGAAAGCTAATTTTTCATACCGAGTTTCCTTATTTAAGTATGTGGTGCACTTTCATTTTTGTATCACTTGTGAATGCAATGTCACCTCCATATGGCTAGGGTAGATATGAATTCATCAATTCTTTCACTCAATTGAAAGAAATGATATTTTTATCATTCCAAACAAATTTGTTCTAGTGATAGATCAATATTCTATCACAGTATTTCTATCCCTCGGAGGGCCGCCTCGAGAATTTAGAAGCCTTAAGTATGGCTATCCGTGGGTCGATTCGGTTCGGTTCGGCTCGATTCCAAAATTTTCGGGTATTTAATAAATGGACCCGTCGGGTCNCTCAACAATGACATCAAACATAGTAGTAGGGCTGGCCGTGGGTCGGTTCGGGTTTTTTCGGTTCCAAAATTTTCGGGTATTTAATAAATGGAACCGTCGGGTCCAAATATAATTATGGAACCGTTCGGGTTCGGTTCCATGCCATAAATAAATTTTTTAACATTTACAGCACCACTACATAAATATAACTAATGACATTTCATTCGTAACTTTTACAAATTAACGTAACCCAATTCAAAAATATATAAATAAATAGCTGTCGAATAATATTAATTCAATGCATACAAATACCAAAAAGTAGATATTAATATTAAAATATCGGTGATCTATATTAAAAAATTGAGGCCCAAGGCTTAAAATTATGAAATGATCTGATTTAATTAATTAATTTGTTAATTTATTTAGAAAAAAAAAAAATAATTTAATTAATTCAATAAATAAAATAAAAAAATTATTTAGTTTCGGTTCTTGGTCTAGAATATTAATATTAAAATGTCGGTGATCCATATTAAAAAATTGAAGCACAAGGCTTAAAATTATGAAATGATATGATTTAATTAATTAATTTGTTAATTTATTTAGAAAAAAATAAAATAATTTAATTAATTCAATAAATAAAATTAAAAAATTATTTAGTTTCGGTTTTCATTCGGTTCTTCGATTTTTGGTCTAGATCCGAGACCCGACCCATACCTATCGGTTCTCGATTCGAGTACCTGTTCGAGTATTTAACTTGTAAAGAACCGTTCAGTTCGGTTCGGTACTTTTGGACACCGGCCCCTAGCCTTAAGCGACTAATTAATAAAACGTTCAAGTGTAACACCATTTAAATATATAAATGAAACTAACATTTTTTTATTTTTATTTTTTGATAACATGAAACTAACATTTTTAAATTAAAAAAGATGCATAGATTTTTATTTTTTTTCAATTCAAAATATAGATTTTTTGTCCTATGAACATTATCTCATTTCCCTTAAAAATAAAAAACAAAAATATATATATATATATTCTGCATCAGTTACTATGTTTCTTTATACTTCTACTATGTCTCCATATAATAAATGTTCAATACACTTCAATTTGAATTCCTTGAACTCCCAACTGATTCTGATTGTATAAGGAA
>CAIGRS010291032.1:0-19782 GCA_903798395.1 Fraxinus floribunda
CAGGCAATTATCGTCCCTAATGCCACTGCCGATGTTGCATTACGGCAACATAATTTCTCTGGAGGTCGTGGACGTAGTAACTTCTCCAACCCTCGAGGCAGGGGGCGTGGCCAATTTTCCAATTTTCGTGGTTCTAGTCGAGGTAATTTTCAGTCTCCATCTCTTCCCAATGGCTTTACTAATAATAGTCTATGGTGTCAACTTTGTGCTAAGGCAGGACACACCGTATCTCGATGCTTCAAAAGATTTGATCAGAACTTCTTACCACCACCACCCCGTCTGAACCCTCAAGCCAACTTTGCCTCCAACCAAACCCACCAGCAATCAACTGAACAAGAGTGGCATGCCGACATTGGTGCAACACATCACCTGACAAACAATTTCAGCAACCTGAATATCCGTGGAGAGGAGTATAGCGGGAATGATCAAATTCAAGTGGGTGATGGAACAGGTTTGGATATAACACATATTGGCAATGCATCTTTTCCTTCTTCTTCATCTGTTCTCAATCACATTCTTCTTGTTCCTGAAATTAAAAAAAATCTTATCTCTGTCCAGAAATTTGCTCAAGATAATCATGTTTATTTTGAGTTTCACAGTTCTTTTTTTCTGATTAAGGATTACTCGGGGAGCATCCTGCATAAAGGCCACACAAGTGATGGTCTTTATTGTTTCTCACAGCCTCTTCAGCGCATTCTCCCTTCTGCTTTTGTTGGTGTTCGTGTCTCTATCTNTTCTTTTTTTCTGATTAAGGATTACTCGGGGAGCATCCTGCATAAAGGCCACACAAGTGATGGTCTTTATTGTTTCTCACAGCCTCTTCAGCGTATTCTCCCTTCTGCTTTTGTTGGTGTTCGTGTCTCTATCTTTAACTGGCATCGTCGTCTCGGACATGCTTCCTACCCTACCGTCCGGCATGTGATTGCTGCAAATAAATTACCTATTGGATCAAATAATAGACAATCTGTTTGTCCTGAGTGTGAGATGGCTAAGAGCCACGATTTACCTTTTTCTGCATCTACTCATCATGTTTTTAAACCTCTTGAACTTATTTATTCTGATGTATTGGGACAAGTTTGTGACGCAAGAAGTGTTGGAGATATTTTCTATTTTACTCAAAGTTTATGGATGAACGGCGGAAAAATCTGTTCTTTGAAATATGCCCATGTTTGGCCCTTATGTTTTTCTCAAACTCATTTTTAATCAAACTTTCATGTCACTCATAATTTTTATCAATTCTTTATCCACACATTTTATATATTTTTATTAAAATCTGATTTTTAGCTAAATCAAACAAGGCATGTTATAAAAGATTTGGGCCTCAAATGTGATTCGTTAACTTTTGAAACAAGAGAATCCTTCTCTTTGTGGGCTCTTAAGATAATTGGGCTGCTTTATTTCTGATCCACCCATGTAGAATCTTGAAAAGCCAATGTGGGAAAAGAGATTCTCATTTGTCGTTGGCTTATTTCACCAATCTTAAAAACTCGAAGCGATACCCACCGAGACACACGCAGTCGCAGAGATGGGGGTGACAAAGGAGCAAGTTGAGTCAACCCTAAATTCCAAGCTCAGTCCTTCTCATCTTGTAAGCCCTCATTTTTTTTTCATCTTGTGTATGTATGGCTGTATCGATGTATGTACATGTGTGGGCGTGATTTCGGGTGTATATAGGTTGCAGATTCTACACACTGTGTAATACTTGTAATTGCTCGGTAGGTTTTGTGTATGAATGGACTGAAATAGTAACAGTTATTAAATATCTGAACCTATTATTGACGAATTGTAATTTCTTGGAGAGTGAAGTGACGAATTGTAGATTTGTAGTTAATCATCGTTTCTTTCACTTTTGCTTCACTGTGAGATTTTATATTAATTTTTTCTACTAAATATTTGGTATACCTTATCTAATTTGATTGATATTTGGGAAACCCTTTAAATCATCGTTGAGCTAAGCGAGTGCCATTGGTTTGGCTGGGCTGTGCTGTGCTAATAAAAGACGCTTATTTTGACTCATTTAATCTGAAAAATATGATTTCGTCGCATTTAAAGTTTTAAAACGACTTATTCGGCGGTATATTCTGACAAAATATAGTTAATTACACTTTTCTTCATACATATCTGAATAATTATAATTAATTTGAACAATTGAAATGAATTGACTTTCTGGTTTGAAAGAAGATTTCCGGTATGTTGGATAATGAATCATTTTATTTATTATGAGTTTTCCAAGGTACATAATTTACTAACAAGGGAAAAAAAGTTCTAATTTTTCAAGATACTTCTTGTAATTTAATGCCCGTGATTTAGATTTCTTCTAAGTATCAGTCACTGCACTTGTGTCCTCTCGTAACAAGTCATTCATTTGTTTGTTACTCACTCTATTGATCTAGCTATCCTTCCCAGGCTCGAATTATATCATGAAAAGATTCATTGAGTTATCTGCTAAATCTGACATTTAAACGGCTTGGTCATAATCCTTGCACAGAGTAGGTCTAGTTAAGATATCTTGGTGGTGGTGGTGGTTGTCCAAATTTGGTTGTGATTGTAGGATTAGCCATCTAATTTTATATGCAAATAATTGAATCCCTGTGGCGCCCCCCCCCCAACCCCAAAAAAATTTATCCAAGGTCTCATCAGATTATATATAAATTCTTGAAGTAATCAAGTAACTAAACGAATTCACATGTGTGTGTGTGTTTTACTTGAGGCAATGATTAAAAGAAATGGAGTTGTTTGTCTTGCATAAAGTTAGTGCAAAAGCAATCAATTTTCATGGCCAGAGTTTCCGATATTTATACTTTTTGCTACTTTCTTGTATAGTACTTTTTCCTCCATGCCGCTTGCAATTAAACTTATTTTGAGTATGCATTTTCCATCAGTTTCATACTTTAAAAGGGCAAGAACACCACACAACTTTAGCGTTGTTTTTGTGTATGTTGATATCATCAACATGTTTTCTTGCACCTACTACTTGCTGAAGCCATATGAGGCGTTGAGATAGAGTCCATGACATGGAGTACGCCCGATTTCTATCAGTTTGGTATGTTAGAAGGGCAAGAACGCCACACAACTTTAGCATACTTTTGTGTGTTGTTAACCTTAACTTGTTTTCTTGCTCCTAGTAATTGCTGAAGCTGAATGGAGTCCATGACATGGTGCAATAAAAATAATTTTAGAGTCTAAGCTGTTAAGATTCATCCACACCCCCATTTAAGTGATTTTAACTGTAGCTCATTTATAATTTCCTGGATGTTTTCTTTGGCTTATGGGAAATTTATCCTTTTTAACTTAATAATTTAACATGTTTAAGAATTCTTGAATTCAAATTAACTTACTTTTTATTTTTGTCTTCCATTTCAGGAAGTCATTGACACATCTGGGGGGTAAGCTGGTGAACGTATACATTTTCACCTGAACTTTTTGAAAATTATTCACAAAATTCTCTCTCAACTGGATTGAAATTTATTTGCAGATGTGGTGCAAGTTTCACAGTTGAGATTGTATCCGAAAAATTTGAAGGGAAAAGATTGTTGGAGAGGCATCGAATGGTAAATGCTGCATTGGTGGAAGAGATGAATCAAATTCACGCTCTTTCCATAACGAAAGCTGTGACTCCGGAGCAGTGGAAACAGCAACTAGAGTCGCAAAAATCTGAAGCAGCTGCTTAAAATACGACAAAGATGGAAAAAACTCAGGATAGTTTGGATCATATGTAGCTCCAAAACATATAATTTAATGTTTTATCCGACTGCTATTCTATGCCAACTTATCGAAAATTATGTTAGTAAGATTGTTAAATTACATGGTTTCCTATGAATAAGTGACTATCATTTGAACCTGACGTGTTTCCAGTTTCTTTTTCCTCATTGACAAATCCTGTGAGTTGGTTTTTATTGAGGGTTTTGTGGGGTGATACGGTGAGTAAAGGCAAAAAAATTTAGACACTGTTGTTGGACAAAGATTTGGACGATAGTTTTAGCATATTTTCATAAGAGTTGAAGAAACTTGTGATTAAAATGTTGATAAAAGTTATAGATTTTATGGAATTCGGTAAATATTAAAGTTCGATAAATTAGAAAGTAAGATAATATTTTAACAAAGTTTTATCAAAACAAATACAATTAAGAAAGGCATGTTGCAAAATTTGTTAGTTGTGACATATCTCTATTTGAACTTCATTCTTTTAAGAGATTTTTTCTCAAATTCATTTTTAGTCTTACTTTTTCAAATAAAATGATTTTACACGTAAATATTAAAAATAAAAAATCATACTTTTTATCCATATATCCTCCAAAAAAAAATAAAAAATATTGTTACAAAATTTATTTTCTCAATAAATGAAGCTCAAACAAAATTTTAGCCCATATTTGCTACACATTAAAATTTTCATTTTCATTCTTCTACTCATTTTCAACCACACATTCTTTAATAAAATAATATTTTTCATCACATTAATAACTTTTCCTTCTTTTTCAACCACACATTCTTCGTCGATTTACTATTCTAACCCTGTTTGAGCTATATTACAATTTTCGTTTTCATTCTTCTATTCCTTTTCAACCACACATTTTTCAATAAAATAATATTTTCCATCACATCAATAACTTTTCCTTCTTTTTCAACCACACATTCTTCGTCGATTTACTATTCTAGAATACATTTTTCCAAAATAATGTAGCTCAAACACACCCTTAATTACAATAATAAATAAATTAAAACTTGACTTTGGTGTCAAATATATAGCTTGTTTGAGCCCCATTTTTATTAAAGAATGCATTTTGAAATAATAGATTGATGAAGAATATGTGATTGAAAAATAATAAAAAATTTTAAATTTTTGTATAATGTTATTTTATTGAAAAATATGTCATTAAAAATAATATATTTTAAAAATAACGTAACATAATCCTGGACACTTTTTGTGTCTCTGTCCCTCATTTGATCCGGTATGAATTGACTGGCCAAGGCTTACCCTCGTGTGGGGTATAATCTGCCGCCGAAAGACACTTGTCTGAACCTCAAGCAGTTGGTCAAGATTAACAAATTAGCATTTATTCTTCTACTTGTTTTCAACCACACATTCTTCAATAAATAATATTTTTCATCACATCAATAACATTTTCTTCTTTTTCAACCACACATTCTTCATCAATTTACTATTCTAGAATACATTTTTTCAAAATAATGTAGCTCAAACACACCCTTTTAATTACAATAATAAATAAATTAAAACTTGACTTTGCTGTCAAATATACAGCTTGTTTGAGCCCCATTTTTATTAAAGAATGCATTTTGAAATAATAGATTGATGAAGAATATGTGATTGAAAATAATAAAAAATTTTAAATTTTTGTATAATGTTATTTTATTGAAAAATATGTCATTAAAAAAAATGTATTTTAAAAATATCGTAACATAATCCTGGACACTTTTTGTGTCTCTGTCCCTCATTTGATCCGGTATGAATTGACTGGCCAAGGCTTACCCTCGTGTGGGGTATAATCTGCCGCCGAAAGACACTTGTCTGAACCTCAAGGAGTTGGTCAAGATTAACAAATTAGCACGAAGATAGAGCCTTATTGCATTGATTCTTAACTTCATCCTCTAAGAAATCATAAACCAATTTAGTTCGAGTGATGGCCACAAATTTTATCCAACCTCCAATCCCAGCTTCACACGTGTTCTCTTCAAAACCCTGTGCCCTAAAGATGATGAAAATTCATGGTGCACTCTTGGCCACTCACCAATGGAACAAGAAGTGCAGCAGATTTGGGCTCAATTCTTCTGTTAAAGCAGCAGAACAGAGTTCTGAATTAGTTGCTGACCAAAAGATAATACCAGAAGAATCTGCCCAGATTAAAAGAGACCTTTATGATGCATTACAAGGTAAGTTTAATTTAATCCTATTCCAAATGGGATTTTTGTATTGAATTCAACTATAGGACTATGATATGTGGTGCATTTGAACATGTATCGTAGGCATCAATAGAGGCATTTTTGGAGTCACATCAGCAAAGAAAGCTGAGATTTTGAAATTGGTTGAGCTACTGGAATCTCAGAATCCTAATCCTGAACCCACTTCACGCTTAGAAAAGGTACAACAGATTGTAAAATTGTAGCAAATTAAGTTGGTATTTGTTATTGGCTTTGAAACTTGTGTTATAATGGCCAAGGTTTCTGGAAGTTGGAAGCTTATTTATAGCACCATTACCATCCTAGGGTCAAAAAGAACGAAACTCGGATTGAGAGATTTCATCTCTTTGGGAGATTTTGTCCAGTCTATCGATGTTGTTGAGGTACGCGTATATATCACTGGCCATTATATACTACATAAATGCTGGTGAATATGCTTGATGATGTACCTTTAGCAGGATTAATGGCTTGTGATAAAATAAATTCTTGATCAATCTTTGTATTGTATTTATCCAATTAACTTTCTGCCTGATTTTAGTTTGCTTTTATAAAAAGACATGCCAAAAGATACAAGTTTTTGTTCTTGAAATCGTTTGATATCAGAACATTTACCCTTCTAAAATAGCATCTGGTAGAGTGAAATATTCGGCAGTATAGAGATTCCAACAAGGTCTAAAAGAATTTTTGAATAAAAAGATGCATTTTTCTTTTAATTGTACTAACTTCCAGCATTTTATGATGGCAAATGGAGGGTAAAGCAGTTAATGCAGTCAAGTTCAGCGCTAAAGGTCTGAATCTGTTCAACGGACTGCTAACGATTGAGGCCTCCTTCAAGATTGCTTCAAAATCAGTTAATATTACGTGCTATTTATTTTTCGGAATTTTGAGTATCAAAGTACTTTCAAAGGCTAATCAATTTTAGGCTTCTTCTGAATGCTGCACAGAGGGTTGATATCAGTTACCTTAAGTCAGTGATCACACCGGAGCAGGTAAAGAAATGACCCCTAGTGAGTGTGTTTGTGTGTGTTCATCTCAATGTACGCTATCAGAATTAATTTTTCAGCCCCATATAATTATCTGAATTAAAATTGTAGTAACTCGATAATTAATCTGTTTTTTTTATTTCCTCATACTAGCCAAATATCTCCATAAATTTCTAAATTTTGTGTCCTCTATTTGCATGTGGCGATGTCAATAGTTGATGAATGTATTCAGGAAAAACTATGATCTTCTTCTCAGCATTTTCAATCCGGAGGGCTGGCTTGAGATAACGTATCCTTTTCCATCTTTGTACAACATTTTCTTTTAAGTGTACTACTCATAGATGCTGGAGTAACTCTTGATTTGATCATTTCAGATATGTAGACTCTTCTTTGAGAATTGGGAGGGATGACAAAGGAAATATCTTCATCTTAGAGAGAGTCGAAGATAATTCATTGTAAACATTTTCAAACTTCCATTAGGCATGTTGATAATGATTCAAGCAGCATACAAAGAGAATTAAGGTAGAGTTTAAGGGCTTCTCTTTTCTTATAAATGAACTTTGTTGAACTTCATATTCCCATTGTCAAAAGGGAGCTGTAACTGTGCATTTCAATATTTGAAACTTTAATAGCCCAATTTGCAATAAGAAGCAAATGAATTTGACCAGAATGCTCTTCCTGTGGCAAATTTCCTTCTCATCTTGTTGTGAAGCCTTCTTGTTGGGACTTTGATTTTGATGCTTAAAGATGCAACAAATTTCAATTTGTCATCCATAATTATTCATTGCTTCTTTTTTCAATGAAATTGAAAATTGCCTTTGAAGGCTCTCAGTTGTTTGATCCTCCAAAAATTGTGTTTCTAGCATTAAGAAGTTTGGAGTCTGCGCAAGGCAAGGGAAAGTATTCATAACAGAATCCAAGGCTCTCAAGGTTCGAGTTTCCATGTGTTAAAAGAGTGATTTCTATTGAAATCCGTTTTCATCAAGGGAAAGAAGTTCAAGTTCAATAAAAGGATAGGCGTCGATATCAAAACTCCCACACTGGGAATTTTTTTAGTTCAAGCTTTTAAATTCCAATCGCCACCACACGTCGGCTAATAGCTATAGATGAAAATGCACGACCAGAACAAATGTAATACAACTATAATGCCCAAATATTGTTAGAGCTCGCAAAAGAAAAAAGAAATAGTCAAAGTTCTTGATATTTGCTAAAGATGAGACAAATCATGACTGCCAAAGTAAACATCTGCATAAGAGAAGGGAAAATATACTTAAACCAAAGTGAAGAAGTTAGTTCATCAAGGAAACAACTGATGCATGAAATATTAACTTGCATGTCATAATACAGAGATCAAAATCTCTCTTCCATAAATCTGAAAACTAATTAAAACCAGAGTAAAAGTGCAGTACAGTCATCCACACATTTAACTTGAAACGAAACTCAAACATAGGTGTCAATCAATGATTTTCTCATCTCATCGACAAGAGCGCTGGGTTGAGCTTCTCTCAACTTGAAGACGCTCTCAATAACAGACAATTCTGTTGCAGTTGTGTCTGATCCACAGAATGCTGTCCAGTCGTTGACAGTCAAACCAGCAGCTATAACTTCACTACCACGATTAACAGTCCCAGCCACCAAAGGAACCTGAAGAAGGGTTGACAATTCATCCAAGTCCTCTATGGATGTATGAGGATGGACCTGTTCCAAAACCAGAAGATTATGAGAACCGGGCCAGCACCAACTTTAGTTGTCAATATATGATGAATGGACAAAAAATTAATATTCATTCAAAGGACATTTTAATGAAGAATACAATTCTTACCAAGCCACCTCTGTTAGAAAATGCACAGTTGCTACCCACAAGTATATTACCAGCAATCGTCTGTCTGAAAACTTCTACCCCAAGAACATCTGCAATCATCTCCTCAGTCTCCTGATCAAATAACAAAATGCAGATTCACTTCTCCGCTTCTGGTTAAAAAAATAGTGACTGAAACAAATTCACTCATTAATCTCTACACCCAAACAACACAAGAATAAACTAACATCACCAAATTATGATAGTACTAATTCGACCAAAAAGTATAGAAACAAGAATCTTGATGAGAAAGAACAGAGAATTCTCATAATGAAATATGTTCTGTCGAAAAATTCTAGAAATCCCCTCCTCATTAGAAGGATGCAAAAGAATAAGTTGAACATCCATTAGGTCTACCTAACTCTTATAAACAGTGTCAACTAATCCACGCAATACAGCAACTGTACGTGTCACAAGGCCTATCTTCTCAGCCCAACATTTACAGTTTAACATTTCACAGAAATTATAATAGTTCTTGGCCAACAGAAGAAGAAATGGGGAACGTAGGTTGAGGCAAGAAAACCAGTCAGAAGTGCCTCCAGTTCGAATTATGTACCATTATAAGTTGCAAAATTTTGCAGTACATAAGCATGTAGTCTTCTTTTCTTCAATGGTAGTGTAAGTGCTGAGGATGTAGTTTCAAAAGAAATATGTTGGAAATCTCATGATCCGATTTGTCAATCGGAAGGCATATCGCCGCCATAGATCAGAACTCAGTATGGAAGAGGATATCTAATCTGTACACCATACAACTAAGACATTGATTCTGGTGTGTACAAAATACAAATCAGAGGAGTGAAAGTCAATATTGCTTAGAGCCAGCATGGATATACAAAATTAATAACAATTCTTTTCTACATAAATGTTTGTTCTTTAATATGTGAATCGATGGAAAAAGAATTAGACCAAAATACAGTTTCAACTAATATATAAAACCACTGGCAGGAATAAAAAACCAAAAGCAACTATTTAGTCAAAAAAAGAGCAAGCAGGCGAACAACGAGAGGAGGAGAGCAACTATTTTTCCTTGCTGCTTTTGACAAATTTTGATAAAGAACAAATCTTTAATAAAAAAAAGTTTAGATTCTCATTTTGGAGCTGCTGAAAACTACAAACAAGTTGCTTACAAGTTTAGTAATCAGAAAATCTATATTACCAGGCAAAAGCTGAAGACAATATAACTGACATAACTAGAACTTGTCACGCCAGCACCTGTACTGGGAAGTTGCCAGTGTAAATATTCTGATCTCACAAGGTAGGAGAATACTTTTAACACAAAAGCCAACAAATTTTACCATGATGACAAAATAATATGGATATCCTTCAAGTACGGAGATAAATCTTGAAAGTCAGATTGTATGCAAATGAAACAATTATAAAAGGCAAATAATTAACTGTTTGGAAAAAAATCTTCGACAAAAAAAAATAAAAAATATATATATATATATATATATATATATAACAGAACATATATCATAATGGTGGTCAGTAAGAAAGTCTTTCAAGTCAGAGGAAGGATTGATATGTACCCATAAAATACATTATTTTATTAATCTGTGGGTAGAAATATACGTGTAAGGGCAGTTGACCACATAATGTCCAATCAACTCTTGCTTTATAGCACAAAGTAGCCATAACACATAGTGCATCCATGATGAATGAAAACATGAGAGAGAAGCAAATGAATCATAACATGTATTAAAGGACAAATGAAAACAAAAGCCTGGAAGAGGATAGAAGATATGACTTAAGAAAGATCAGATACAGAAAGTATTGGATTGTCTAAGCAATGTAATGAGGTCCTTTTCCACTGGAAGAAGAGGGTAAAACAGTTCAAGGCTGAATCAGCCAGAAAGTCCCTTTTCCATTTAAAACTATACTGAAAGTAGAGGAGTCAAAGCTCAATAATGCCCCTGTTTGGGATTGATTATTAGTAACTTTTTAGGAGGAATAGTGTAGTGTAGCGGGGACCACGAAATGTGTGGAAAATAATTAGTAGTAATTTTGAATGTCAGGATGAGATTAAAGTTTGACTTCGATTGGATGGAAAAAGTGGGATTTAGGTAAAAGTGAATGAAATCCAAACATACATTGATCAGACAAAAGAAAAAATAAGAAAAAGACAGAAACACTCAATTCTTAAGGGTCACAGAAAATGTAGAAAAAAGACAATTATGAACCCAACGGTAAAAAGAACATAATATGGTGTGATAACAAGCAAAAGTAAGATAAAATAACTGAAGTTTACAGGTACATAGCAGATAAATTAACCCTTTCAAACATCAAAATTAGACGAGACATATCCAGTATCAACTGTGTCTTTCCGGAGATCTTCCAAAATATTGCATTCAATTTAAACCCATTCATGGCTTAGAAGAAAACGCAAAAGGTTAAGCACAAGATTAGAAAATACTAGTACAAGTCTGTGGTGTGTAGATGGTAGAAAGACGGGGGTCTTCATTCAGTGTCATCCAAAAGTATTAGCATACACAAACTGACTGGAAATTGAGATTTTATTCAAGAAAGAAAATACAGGAAATTTAAACATATATAGCTGAATGAGTTTACCTTGTCAAGATCAGGGTGTGTAAGAGCAACGTGATCATTGCATGCAATGCAGTTCCCCAGAGCAGATAATCGCTCCTCAATGCGCTGAACAACAACGGAATCTGGCAGACTGTTCCTCAAGTGTTGGAGTTCTACATTACAGGAAATAGCAACATCAGGCTCACAATTAAAGGATACAAAAATGAATAATCAGAGGCAAAATCTTAATGTAACATACATGAAATTGATAATCAAAAAAAATTAAAACCACCATATAGTCAGTGAAGTGACAATAATTTAAAGTATCTCCAAGTGAATCGCACTCTAAATGGAGTATTTATACTGTCAGAAATAGTATATAACTGAACCACCTTACAATAAATTCCTTTTAACTGGCAGTTTCACATGGTTTTATTACCACCATATTCATATCCTGGCTATAAAGAGCCAGGAGCAAACAACTGAACAGGGTAGGACACAGAAAATTGGCAACATTTACAAACAGACAGCCAAACCCGTTACCCCTTGGCCCTTTCACAATATGAGCTGGAGGGTAAGATTTATTCTTTTCTGTCAAGTGAGCTGTATATATAAAAACATAGACCTCCAATCACATGCACATTCCATTCCTTTGATCATGGACACAGATTGATGTCAGAAACAAGGAAGCTAAAGGATAAACCGGATGCACGTGTCATTCCACGTGGCACTTATTAATTTTATTTTCTTATCCAAATCAAGAATGTGTTTACTGTTCCGGGCTACCAGACTGACAAGAAGAAACAAAAATGTAAAATAGCAGAGCAGTTGGAGCTATTGCATGTCTCGAAACTCCCATGAAGATTTCTCCTTTGCAAAGTTAATTTGGAGTTGGAACAATGGTTTATCACGCACGCAAAACTACATGTGCCGTTCTTCTTCTTAACCCAATATATATATATATATATCATATTTTAGAAGTTTAAAATGTATGCACATGAATAACTTCCTTATTATTTGATCAAGATAAATGATAGCCACAAAACAGAACATAATACAAATCAAATTACCTTGATCAGTGGTAGTGTGAGGCAAGAGTAGTCCATTCTTATTTCCTGAAAAAGATATTATTAAACAAAAAAGTAAGTTTATAGGTTTGCAATAATCCAAGGCAGACACGTGAAAAATGAAAATATGAGCCATTGGAAGTTTCTCACCAGCACAAAGGCGTCCTATAATTCTAGTTCCACCAATTGAGGTTTTGACCACAGGAATAACATCCGCCAATTCAGCCTCAAAGGTGCTGCAACCAAAAGAGTAACTTAAATATTTTGTATCTAACATTTTTTTTCTTTTAATAATGGGGATAATAATAATTTGATATGATCTATTCATTTTTATGTTTCTAATGGGATAATAAAAAGATAATGCGGGCACAATAAAGCTATCACCTGTAAAAGCTCTCAGAACCCCCAATTGCGACCAAACAATATGCATTAGTCAACTTGGAAAAAACACCCACTTCGCAGTTGTTCTCAAATTGCAATCCTATCCAGAAATAAAACCAAAAAATTGAGTCTTCCAATTTTTATAGTGAAAAACACGAATATATGTAGATAAAAACATAATCACGAACACGGACAGAAAGATACGATTGTATACATAAACTTACTAGTTGCCATCGAGATTGGTTTGATCGAAGGATGAAAGGTTTGTGATGTAAAGTAGATTATGGATTCAAACTAATTTGTCTAGTCAAAGGCTTAGGGTTTCTGGGAAGGATTAGGTTTGAGACAGGTTTTCGTGGCGGGTATGCAGTAGGGTGGGGAGCTAAGATGTTAGTGAAACGTGTTTGGGAGTTGGCTTATAAGCTAGCTTATTACTGTTTAGGGTTGGCTTATCATTTCTCAACCCAGCAACTTGCCCACCAAGTAAACTTTTTCAGCAAACAAATCCAAGTGCCCGCCGAGAGGAAACTTTTCCACTATACAAGTCCAATTTGGTCTCAAAACTTTTAAGTAATGAAATCATTATTTTCTTAACCATACATTCGTTCAATTTCATTATTCTTGTGGGAGACCAAGGCCTCGTTTGAAATAGATTTTTTTTTTAAAAAAAAAACTATTTTCTTAAATTCATTTTTAACCATAAATTTTCCAATAAAAAATCGATTTTCACAAAATCACTTCGCAAAAAATCAACTTTACACATGGCACTATTTTGACATTTTTTTGCACGTAGAGTTAATTGTTAGAAATGTATTTACTTATGTTAAAATTCTATTTTTCAAAAAATGAATGATATATAAGTGTATAGTGCCTATAAATCCTACGAAATATGTGATCAAAATCAACATTTTTACTTTGGAAAAATATCTTTTCTACAAAAAGATATTAAAATCAAAGCAAAGGTGTCTCATTCTATTGACATTAGCATTCCAACCAAAAGTTGACATGCATGAATTGCTTCCAATGGTGGAGCCAAGGGCGGTCATAGTATGGGATATTTTTTAGCAAGAGCATCTTTGAGCCATATTTTTATTGTAAAAATATATTTTGAAATAGTAGATTAGTGGTGAACGTGTTAAATAAAAAATAAAAAAAAAGTTTTAAATTTATGTATAATATTGTATTATTGAAAAATATATGATTATTAAAAAGATAAAAAAGAAAAAATGTATTTTGAACCCCTATTTGATACACATTCAGGGGCAGAGGTAGGAGCCCAACCTTGTCCAAGCCCAGATCATATAAAATAAAAAAAAATTTATAGCCAATTTTTTCCCACTTCCAACCCCATTACCCACTGTCCAACCCAATAGTCGAACAGCCCATTCGAAAAACTCAAAGCCTTCACTCTTGCCCTGTGCCCGGTTTGTTGAGTTCTTCGAAACCCTTTACCGCCGAAGCTCTATCAGCCGATCAGCCTAACCTGCTCAATATTCTTCGAAGAAATAATTTTTGATACAAGTATAACGAAGGCACGAAGCTATTGATTCTGCGTTTTCTTCTTTTTCTTTTGCTGTACTGAAGGTTTTTTGAATGTATAGTGAGGAAATTAGTGGGTCAATTCGACAACAAAATATTATTTTAGCTTCCTCACAATCTGAATTTGTGGTTCTGCTTTAACGAATTCCTTCCTGTTTAGATTTCTTTGATCCGATCCCATTCATTTGTTTTTATGTCAGCTGGATAAAACCTATTGCTGTTCACAGCATATCTTTCTTTCTACTTTTAGCTTTAATTTCTTCACTATTCCGGGTTTAATTTCTTGTGTTTTGTGTTTAATTTTCAGTTTCAATTTTGTAATGTCTTGTAACTCTTGTTTTGTTTCGAACTTTCAGTGTCGGCCCTTGTGTGTGCAGTGCAGTTGTGCTTTTGCTTGAGCCTTCATTTGCAGCCTGCAGTGAGGCACCGAGACTGAGGTATGTTTGGTTAGAATCGTTAGATGCTTAGATTATTTACACTTGTAAGTTGTAACTTGTTCACATGAATTTAGGCCACATAAACATTAGACAATTTATGCTCCATTGAATAATTTGAATTTGAAGGTCTGCTGGCTGCTAGTTGCTAAAATAACTTGCTATTTGCTAAGTTGCTTTAGGATTTATTAATTTATTTAGGAAATGTTAGTTTGGGAATTTAGCCATTAGCAATTTAACCTATGATGTAATGATAGGAATTTATAGGATATTGAAGTATTTTGACACTAAGTATTGAACGAGAATTTAGTATTAATTTAGATTTAGATTCTATTATTGATGAATTTTATGCTATAAAACATCGTCGGGTACAATTGTAATAGGTAACGTTATTTTACAATTTTTCCAGTTATATATAAATTTTATTCGTACATTACATTTTCAAAATTTTAGTCCCCCGTACGGTGAATTCCTGGCTCCGCCCCCGTACACATCTCACAAAAATTCATTCTTTCAAAACTCATTTTCGAACACACATTTTACAATAAAACAATATTACACGTAAATTCAAAATTTTTCCTTATTTTTAATCACGTATTTTTTATCCCATCAATTCATAAAATGCATTTCTCCTCCATAATGAGCATCAAACATCCCCTTGAAAATAGTGAGGATCAAACAAGGGTTAAATGTGAATTGATTTTTAGAAAACGAGGAATTACTAAGTGAAACCGTGGAACCAAAAGTGATTTTTTAAAGGACGTGTGATGTGATTAAAAAGTATGAAAAAAAAATGTAAAAAAAAAAGTTGAAAAATTTGTGTTAAAAAAACGAGTGTACAAAAAAATAATTTTCAAATAATCATTTTAAAAAATGGGCTTAAGTTCCTCTATCCGTATTAATAATCAATAAAGTGTATAATTATTAATTAACTAATATTAGTTTTCACTAAGAAATTTGATTTCTTAAAAAGAATATTCAAACAAGCATATCTCAGAGGGGGTGGCAACTTGGCAGGCAGGGTAGACCTCGCCGTCCCTGCCTTGTCAGTGTTGGGATCTTCGTGAGGCGAGGTATGAATGGAATTAGAATATCCTCATTTTTTAACATTGTTTATTTACTTATTACTTATTTTTATTTATCGAATACATTTTAAATTTTAAATATAAAAAAATCTAAATAGACACGAGCAGGAAAATGGCATTTTATCATCCCTAAATTGACCCGAGCGAATTTGACAAGGAAATTTTGAAAATAGAAGTAATTTAATGTTAAATTTTTAAGAAAGACCACTTTCATAAAAACTCAACTTAAAAGGATCGGTATGACTTGGTCCTCATATCCAAACAATACCATTGCGTTCTATTTGTACAATAATAATGGTTCGATTCAATTTAGTTCCATTCCTGCAAGAATATAATGAAATTGTAATATGTTCATCTTAATTTTTTAAAAGATGGTAGGACTAAATTGGTATAGAACATACATTGGAGGGGTTTTGATGTAATTTTTTTTTTATTATAGCTCCGACTTGTCTACTGCAAAAACCTAGTTTTACTTGCATTTTTGCAGCAAACGAACAAGAAAACAATGGCGTGTGCTCTAGGAGTCGCAATTCAGTTTCCGTCATGCTCTAAACCACAAATCATAAATTCACCACAAATCAGGATCTTTACCGTCAAGTGCAACTCTGTTGCTCTCTCCAACAATTCCTCCACAGGTAATGTTTCTGTAGTCCAGTTCGATTTTAATTTTTCTATTTATGTATATGTGTAATTCAAGCGTGCGTGTTGATGTAGCAACTAGTTTCGATCCTGAGATAAAGTACTTTTCTTGGAATTTTTATATCAGTTGTTTATTTTAATCTGTATTGTTAATGGGCAATAGATTTGGCGGAAAGGCCATGGAAGGTGGCAGATGCCAGGCTGGTGCTGGAGGATGGTTCGATTTGGAGAGCGAAGTCGTTTGGTGCTTCTGGAACCCAAGTTGGTGAAGTGGTTTTCAACACATCATTAACTGGGTAAGAATTAAGAATCTACTATGAATTTATCTCCACTGTGAATGAATGTTGGTTGATAAAGATTTTCTTTCCTCCACTTGCAAGTGGGACACCGTTAGCAAGGCGGGGGCGGTAGGATTTTATTTTTATTTTTTCTGGGTTGGGGGGTGGGGTGAAACTTCCTATTGTGTTTTGTTGATCTGGTGCTTCAGCAGGTTATAAAAGGCTTCAATAAGAATTTAGTAGGCTACACGTATTTTCTAAGCTGTGTATTATTTTCCCATTATGATAGTGGTCATCTAGGTAGGTAAAATGGGGCGGGGTGGTGTTAGAAATGTGTGGAATCCATTTACGTTGCAACAGATTCATTTATCATTTCTGATCCACGGATTGAAATTGGAAAAAAAGGGTGAGATCAGGTTTATGGTCCCAAGGTGATTGATAGAAGTCCTTAGCAACTTCTTGCATTTGATTCTTCCATTTTTTGTGTAATGGCCTGGGTATCTTGAGTGTGTAATTGATATCTGAATATTATCACTTTGTGCAGAAGGGTTCAATGAGGCTATTATGGATATGGGTGTCTTAACTATACTGAACCACGAAATATTTTAGTGTCTTTGATCATGATTCCTTCATCTGCTTTTATTCTTCATTTCTTGAGACTTCTGGATTACAGTTACTGGCCTTAGTGGGTTAACATGTTTACTAAAAGAAAAAGAGATTTGTGCATTGGAAATCTTATTTAAGAAGCCAATTTTTTGTTTATGGAAGCCGTTACTTATATTGGTGCTTCTGTTGGCATCTATCTACTTGCAATGGAGAAGAAATTTACTAAAATCTGCAGAAGTCTTTTTTCTGGGAATAGTGAAGACGTTTCTCAATTGAAATGTATGTATATCAGAAGGTATTTTTTTGAAAGGCTTTAAAGTGGAGTGAGTTTCATTCCAATGAATAAACCTAATACAATTACCATTCCACTCTAAACTATTCTTACCTAGAAATAGAACCCATGGGCGAAATCACTAAAGTGTAAGGGCAGACATAAAGTTTTCCGTGTATTAAAATTTAAAATATCTTCAAAAGATATGTTTGGGGGCGAAAATTAAAATTGGCTTACATGCAGTAAACTATTCTGCCTAGTGCATACTCAAGAGGATGAAAGAATTGGAAAAATGATGGCTTCAATTTACGATGCCTTTAACTTTTAGATAAGCTATTCACCTCGTTTATAATCTGCTCCAAGAAGATTGAGTCGTAGAAAGAAACTTTCACCAAACGTGCATGCTGAACATCATTTCCTGGCAAGTGGCAACAAAGAACCACCCAAAAAAGAGATAAATGTATATACCTAAGTCACCATCTTAAATAACTAATCGGGTAGAAACGGAAAATTCATATTAATGGCTGTCACACGAGAGAGAAAAACAGTAGTTGATTTCTGGGTGCATTTTTTCTTTCATCTGATAACTTGTCTCCAAGACATGGGTTAAGGAATTGAGTGAACACATTTGAAGATTGACATATCTTTTTCTGGTTCTATATAAAAACTTCTCGATATCCTGATGATGCAGGTACCAAGAGATCCTTACGGACCCTAGTTATGCAGGCCAGTTTGTCTTGATGACAAACCCCCATATTGGCAACACTGGTGTCAATTTTGGTGCGTGCAATGTTTGCTGATATCTTGAGAAACTATTTTTGAAAAAATATTTACTATTTTGAATTGGCATGCTTTTGTTGGCAGATGATGAAGAATCAAGACAATGTTTTTTAGCAGGACTAGTAATCAGAAGTTTGAGTATCAGGTTGCTGTCTTATATAACCACGATTCTAACCAATCACGTTTTTATTTTTCATTCCAACTTTAGCATTTTTATCCTTTGCATATTTACTGCTTAACGTTCTTCAGTACATCAAACTGGAGATGCACACAGACGCTTGGGGATTATTTGGCAGAAAGGAACATTATGGGAATATGTAGGTCATTTTTGTGTTTACTAATTATGTGCCTTGAGCTACACATCCTCTCTGATTTTCTTCTTATTCTGTTATGTAACAGATGATGTTGACACCCGTGCTATTACCCGTAGATTGAGACAAGATGGTAGCCTTATTGGTGTACTGAGCACCGATGAATCTAAAACTGATGAAGAACTTATAAAAACATCTCGAACTTGGAATATTGTTGGTAATTTTCAATCTACTCTCTACATTTCTTTGAATGGTATTTTAGTGGTTTGTGATTAGATTGCATTTGGGTTTATGACTCAATTTTGCAGGTGTGGATTTAATAAGTGGGGTCTCATGTAAGGCTCCTTATGAATGGGTAGATAGAACAAATTCAGAGTGGGATTTTAATTTCAATGGAAGAAATGAAGAGACTTTTCATGTATGTATCTCACATGTTGACTTTATAATACAAGATGCATTTTTATTATTTGTAGATTGACATCTTGTTTTTTCTTGAATGAAGGTTGTTGCATATGATTTTGGTATCAAGCAAAATATATTGAGGCGCCTAGCATCCTATGGCTGTAAAATCACAGTTGTTCCTTCTACATGGCCTGCTTCTGAGACTCTAAAGTTGAAACCTGATGGAGTTCTATTCAGCAATGGTCCTGGAGATCCGTCAGCAGTTCCTTATGCTGTTGAAACTGTCAAGGAAATAATTGGAAAAGTTCCTGTTTTTGGTATTTGCATGGGACATCAGTTGCTTGGTCAAGCATTGGGCGGTAAGACCTTCAAGATGAAGTTTGGTCACCATGGAGGAAATCATCCAGTCCGAAATCTTCGAAATGGCTGTGTTGAGATCAGTGCCCAGGTTTGTTCATTCACCAAATAATTTTAGTCAAAATTTAATGTGGCGTTCCATAATAAGCAGAATTATACTGAATCCTTCCAATTTCATCCTGTGTTCTTTTATCCAGTGTCCTTGTAATGGTCCTTTAGTTCCATTTTATTTTACAATTCTGATTTATAACCTGTAAGGTAAGAAGTTGTATATCTGGTTTTAGGTGAGCTTATATATATTGCAAAATTGATGGGGTCTAATTGAGTTGTATAAATACTGTAGATTTGT
>CAIGRS010291111.1:0-10273 GCA_903798395.1 Fraxinus floribunda
AAAAAAAAAAAAAGGAAAAATACCTAAACTACCACTATACAAATGCTGTATAAGCGAATATTTTAAGACTACAAAATGATTCAAACAGAGAGAGAAAATGAACAGATTCATGGTGATAAAGAAATACTGATTATCCGATAAACCTTTATAGATTCATATCAGTTTGCATCTAAATTAGAGGTAACTTATCCTTCATTCTCATCAGACGTCAAATTTTTCTCATACTATAACATTGTGTAGCCTCGAGTGTATTAGTATAAAAAAACTTGCATTAAAAATAAATTGTACTACTCAAAATCTTCAGAGTTCAATGCATAACAATGCAAAGCTTTAGAGATCAATAACCTCAGAGATAATTGTATCTACCAACAGATACAGAAAAAATTTCATTTGAAAAGACTATACCGATTCAAGTTCTACTACAATTGAAAATTGAAAATACTAAAGAGTTGGTACTTATAGTTTTATACTCGAGGATGCTCCTAGAAGTAGGATCATCCCCCATACAAGGAGCAGCACTCTCACACCTTTTTGTGATTTGACTTTCAGTAGCCTTCCTAAGCTGCTATCTGTTGCATTCAGATCGTCCCTAACAAGTAGAACTAGATGGTAAACAGACCACATAGTAATATAAACCAAACGCCGAGCCTAACTTATTGCGTTATAGATATCTCTCCAACACTGTCCATGCTGATACAGCCTACTATTAACCAACCACAAATTTGGTAATGAACCATCAGGCACATGAGCATCTTGATAAAGCGTCACATTCCCTCTTCTCCTTAGAGGAAACTAAGTACCAGGGACGCCCTGATACGAAAGATCTGATCCGACCCTACCATGATAAAAGGTACAATTTCTCCATTGGTATGTACTGAATTGATAAAATCAAGATAGCCCCGACCTTGCAGGGTTTCTCATTCACATTGAGTATCAGATAAGTACCCTCGACTCTTTCCCCAGATAATATATGTTCTAGTGGGATCCCAACAGCCCTATAGTCTGAGAGCCCACAACATCACTATCTTTCACCACAAACAAAACTTCTGCAGCATAATATGTAACTGGAACATATAAGTAATGCTCCCAAACAGGGTTCTTAGTGTTACTAAACACAAAAGTTCTACCAATTACCGCGTTGGAGACCGCGATTGTTACATATAGATTGCTTGTTATCTTACTAGACATGTTCCCTTCCATTTTAGTACCAAATTTACCAAACATTTCACCTAGCCTTTTGTGGAATAAATCCATGTTTGGGAGATTCTTTGCTTCCTTCACCCAAATATCTAAATTCCCATGTAACAGCAACACTTTTAAGGACCCTGTCTTGGAAGGAAAAATTTCCACACCTTGACCATTCTATGATCCACCCAATGAATTGGAATACACCAAGTGAGCCATAACTACTAGAATGTGAGCCAATAGCAACAAATTACTCAAATAATAGATCTAAAAGGTATCAACTTCACACACAGAAAGCTAAAGAAAATTGAGAATTATCTTGTTAATCACGAAATTAATTACTGATAGAATCAAGAAAATGACCCATAAATAGTAAAGAAAAAAATCAAATAAAAACAAATGATAAGTGAGTAATCTTTATCAAGAATGGATTTAAATTATCTGTAGATTGTTATGTAAGGAATGGATGGGGACAAAGAAAGGAGAGAACAACCAGGAAAATGAAGAAGAAAAAAGTTCCAACAATTTTATCTGACAATTAACTCAAAACTGTGTCATATGGATTAAGTGAAATGGTGACTTTTTGGCCTTAAATCGAAATTGTTAGAAACGTTTCTTTATTGTTAATTTGGTAAAACACGACTTTGATGTGTCTATGTTTATATACCTCCACGTGCGAAGATAAAAGGGCTAGTGATTTTGTCTATGTAATCTGATATTTTCAGTTGTTAATTGAAGTGATTCAATTCAGCCCTCTCATCCTCGTTCTTATTTTACGTCGTTTAATCCCTCACCCTTCTCTTTTTATCTTTGGTTTGTTAAAGTATTTCAAGAGATTTCAGCTGGAATTGAAACATTGATCGTATCTTAGTTCCGACTGTGGCAATTGGTATCAGAGCACGCGTTTTGCATTGGGAATTCTTGCGATAGATACACGAACAAAGACAGTAGATGAACACCTGAAGAAACTGGACCTTGAAAGTGTTGATCTAGGTATTGCTTTCAAACCTGTTACTGAAAGGTTAGAAAGTAAACTCGAATCTACAGAACAAAACTTCTAAGTTTTGGGTCATGGGCAAGAAAAAATTGAAGATGTTGTTGTGGACATGAACCACAAGTACGAGAAACTAGTAACCATGGTGGCTTAGTTAACCTCCGATCTTAAATCTGAAAAGACAAATGGATGGAAGAACCTTTAATTAACCTGAAATCTGGGAGTGGAATGTTTACACCAGGAGGCGGTAGTAATGAAAATAACACTAATAATATGGGTGAGATCAAGGGGAATAGCATGCTTCCTAAAATTGATTTTCCCCATTTTGAAGGTGAGGGACCTAGAGAATGGTTGAGAAAAGCTAAGTATTTTCAGCTACATCAAATACCTAATGAGTTGAGGTTTGCAGTGACAGAGATGTATCTAAAGGGAAAGGTTGATATGTGGTTTGATGGGATTATTGCTAGTCATCTAGAGACAGATTGGGGCTTATTCTCTGAGGAATTATGTAAGAGATCTGCTGAAACCACAGGGGAAGAAGTGGTTGAAACTTTTAGTAAGATCAAACAGTTGGGGACAATAGCTGAATGCCAGAAGAAGTTTGAAGAACTTAAAGACCAAGTGTTATTGACACTACCTCATGTCCCAGAATCCTACTATATCTCTGTGTTTACTAGTGGTTGAAAAGGAAAATCAAATCCATGGTTAAGATGATGAAGCCAACTACCTTAGCCCAAGCATTTGAAGTGGCCAACTTACAAGAGTCTACTATACATGCCATAAATAAGGTCTAAAAGCCAAAGGTTTTTACACTAAACAAATGGAACCCTTACCTCTCCAAACCCCTTGAAAAAACTAAACCAAAAGAATCTTAGCCAAAACCTAATAAAACCCCAAACAACTATAAAACCATCACTCCAACTGACTTCCAAACCAAAAGAAACCTTGAGCTTTGTTACAAATGTGATGAGAAGTACTCCATTGGTCATGTGTGTAAGAATAGAACCCTGAATTTCATTTTGGTAGATGATGGGAAAGTGAGGAGAAAGAAGAAGAGAAATCTGAATTGGAGGAAGCTGAGATGATGGAGATTTCTATCGGTAATTTGGTAGGTAACCCAAAACATAAAACTATTAGAGTTCCTGGAGTTCTAAAAGGGAGGAAGATTTCGATCCTAATTGATAGTGAAAGCACACATAGCTTCCTAGATGAGGATTTGGCTATAAAGCTGAATTATGCCCCTGAAGAAGCCAAAACTATGACAATTAGGGTGGCTAATGGAGAAAGGCTAGAGAGTAAATCCCTGAAGTAGCCATTGATCTGGAAAGTACATAATTAGGAGTTTCAATATAGGTTGAGAACAATGAAGCTGTGGGGATAGTGATATGGTCTTGGGAGTAAATTGGATGAGTCAATTTGGACCCATCATGTTTAACTTCACAAAGGGGTATATTAAATTCCAGAATGAACAAGGAGAGGTGATCTTGAGAAGTGGAAATGATAGAAGCAAAAAGATGGAGGATTTGTTTAAAAGACACGGCTATGGAGTAGTTGGACATATATATTCAATTGTAGAGAAAGAGGAGGAAGAGATTACAATCCAAATCACAGAGATCATTAGCCAATTTGCTGAAGTGTTTGAAGAACCTACAGGGCTACACCCCTTTAGATTCCATGATCATAATATTCCATTGAAAGAGGGTACCCAACCCTTTAAGATTAGACCCTACAGATGTCCATTTATTCAGAAGATAGAGATTGAAAAATTGGTTAAGGAAATGTTGGAGAGTGGAATCATCCAAGCTAGTAACAGCCCATTTGCATCACCAGTCCTTCTAGTAAAAAAGAAGGATGGGTTTTGGAGGGTTTGTGTAGACTATAGGCAGCTTAGTAGAATAACTGTTAAGGACAAATTTCCCATGCCAATCATTGATGAGTTACTGGATGAACTCAAAGGCTCCAAGTACTTTTCTAAAATTGACCTTAAAGCAGGATATCATCAAATAAGGGTTGTTGATCAAGATATCTACAAAATTGCCTTTAAGACTCATAGAGGGTTCTATGAATTCAAAGTGGTGATCTTTGGCCTCACTAATGCTACTGCCACATTTCAGGGTCTTATGAATGAAGTATTCTAGAATCAGTTGAGAAACTACGTGTTGGTCTTCTTGGATGACATCCTAATTTACAGCCCTGATCTGAACACACATTGCCAACATCTTAAGAATTTACTAGAGATTCTACAGAAACATCAGTTATATGCAAAGAAATCCAAATGCAATTTTGGACAATTACAAATGGAATACTTAGGACACATAATCAACAAAGAAGGGGTTTCAGCTAAACCTAGTAAAATTAAGGCTATGCAACTATGGCCTATTCTTAAGAATGTCAAGCAATTGAGGGGGTTTCTTGGATTGACTGGGTATTACAGGAAGTTTGTCAAAAATTATGGGATTATTGCTAGACCCATAACTGACCTCCTTAAGAAAGATAACTTCCAGTGGAGTGAGATAGCAAGTATCGCTTTTGAACAATTGAAGCAAGCTATGAGCACTATACCTGTGCTGGCGTTACCTGATTTCACTAAGCCTTTTACAATTGAAACCGATGCATGCCAAAAAGGAATTGGGGGCAGTACTAATGTAGGACAGGAGACCATTGGCCCATCTAAGTAAAGCTATTGGCGTCAGAAATATGGGAATGTCCATATATGAGAAAGAATTACTGGCCCTTGTAACAACAATAAGCAAATGGCGGTACTACCTAGAAGGTTACCATTTCATTGTAAAGATAAACCAACAATCCCTAAAGTATCTAATGGAACAGTGGGTTACCACTCATCTCCACCAGAAATGGCTTACCAAGTTATTAGGCCTCAACTATAAAATCATCTATAAGAGAAGGGTCGATAATGTGCTAGAAGATGTTTTGTCAAGGAGATATGATGACCCCTCAGAATGTATAGGAACCACAACAATGGTACATGGACACAGGAGGTCATGGATAGTTATGAAGGAGATGAGTTGGCTAAGGAAAAGATTCAGGTTTCACTATTACAACCCGAGTCTGATCCTACCTTCACCTACATGAATGGGTTACTAAAACACAAAGGGAAAAGTGTATATTGGGAGAAAAGGAAACATCATAACAAAGCTGATAGAGAACATTCATAGCTCACAAGAAGGAGGGCATTCAGGTATTCATAACAGTATCTATAGACAAGCAGCAATTTCACTGGCCAGGAATGAATCAGGGTATCAAGAGGGTGGTTCTACAGTGTGAGGTATGCCATAGGTACATGTGAGGACACGTTCCATACCTTGGTCTACTACAACCCTTACCTGAACCCATCCATGCTTGGAGCCATATTAACATGAATTTCATAGAAGGCTTACCCATGTCAAGAGGGAAAAACACCATCCTGGTGGTTGTGGATAGGTTTACCAAGTATGGACACTTCCTTGGTTTTCACCACCCATTTACAGCCTTATGATTAGCTAAAACTTTCCTTGATAATGTGTATAAATTACATGGAATGCCCCAAAGCATTGTATCAGATAGAGATAAGATCTTCAAAAGCAAGTTTTGGAAGGAATTATTGCATTTACCAGGCATTAAACTTCAACTTAGCTTTGCATATCACCCTCAAACGGATGGCCAAACAGAGAGGCTCAATCAGTATCTGGAAATGTATCTAAGGTGCATGTCCTATCAACATCCTAAGCATTGGGAGAAGTGGTTAAATTTAGCTGAATTGTGGTACAACACTATCTATCACTCAGCTATAAAAATGACCCTCTTTGAGCCACTCTATGGATTGAAACCACCTCAGCTGGCATTAGGGCCTATCAGTAGTCTAATGTAGCTACAGTGAAAGAGATACTACATGAGAGGTACAAAGTGGATCAACAATTGAAAGATAATCTAGCACAGGCCAGGGCAAGAATGAAGCACTATGCCGATGAAAATCGAACTGAGAGATCATTCGAAGTGGGTGATCGGGTTTTTCTGAAGCTACATTCTTATGCATAAAGATCAGTGGAACTTAGAGTTAACCATAAATTAAGTGCTAGATACTTTGGCCCATATCAAATGGTGAAGAAGTTAGGAGCAATAGCCCACCAGTTGGCTTTTCCTGAGAGTTCAAAGATTCATCCAGTCTTTCATGTATCATTGTTAAAGAAGAAGGTGAGGAATACTACTATGCCAGTATTACAACTACCAGAACGGAATCGATTTTTGCATTCAGGACATTTTTCCCTGTCTATTTTTTAGTCCAGATGGGTGGGGCACAAAAAGCACGGAGCAGAACAATGGCTTATTCACTTGTCAGATCTACTACTATAAAATGCGACATGGGAAGACGCTGATTGGATTAAGGCCCAATTTCCTGTCTGCAGATCTTGGGGACAAGATCAAGGTGAGAGGGGAGGTTATTATGTAAAGAATGGCTAGGGAAAAAGAAGGGAGAGAACAACCAGGAAAATGAAGAAGAAATCACATGAAGAAGAAGAAAGAAGCTCAAATGGTTTTATTTGACAGTTAACTCAAAACTGTGTCGTATGGATTAAGTGGAACGGTGACGTTTTGGCCTCAAATTGAAATGGTAAGAAACGTTTCTTTATTATTAATTTTGTAAAACACGACTTTGATGTGTCTGTGTTTATATACCTCCATGTGCGAAGATGAAAGTTATTGATTTTGTTTGTGTAATATGATATTTTCAGCTGTTAATTGAAGTGATTCAATTCAGCCCTCTCCTCATCGTTCTTCTTTTACTTCGTTTAATTCCTCCCCATTTTCTTTTATCTTTGGTTTGTTAAAGTATTTCAACATATTTCAACGAGAATCGAAACATTGATCGTGTCACGATTCCGGCAAAGCAGAAGCAAGTTCCGACTGTGACATAGATGAAAGGAACTAAAGAAAAATGGAGTATGTGGGGGGGGGGGGTACTTGAGATGAATACTAATAAAGAAAATGGATAGCATTGGGGAAAAGAAGGCAATAAATAAAGATGGAGTTAAAGAAAAAGAAATGACGTTTGCATTTATTTGTAGCATTATTCAGAACTTGATAATGCACAAAAGTTGACCAAACAGTTCTTTATAGTTCTCTATATTTTGGACAATTATCAGCTGATTTGATATCAAGATTTTGGGTTTTATGAATAAGGAAAGCATTTTAATTCAGGCACCCTAACCAGGTTGCAAAAAGGCGACACAGAGGGCTACTTCCATTAGAAGGTTGATTTCGTAGAGTCATAGTTATGAAAAATGCACCATCATGGACTTCAATTCTAAAGAATGATAAAGCGTAACAATCTAATTGTATTTCTGTCTTGTAGATTTATAAGCATTTTGGACACCCTCATCTTATAAACCTATTTTAACGATGAGTTCTACTAGTATTGATTTGACAATTATAGATTAATACATTAAACTTTTCGTAAATTAAATTTGCAATACGTACTTAAGTCTTGCCTTTACCGTGAATCCGAGTCCTGACTTTGTGATGCAGGAGGATCCGAGTCAGATGATGTTGAGTTATACGATATCTTGTTGATGGTGCTGACGTACCATGAGTTGGCGGATTAGCGCAAAAATGGCAAATATCGACGATTTTCCTAATTGAGGCAATTTTTGGACACATTTTGATATTTTGGCCATAACTTTGGCTACGGTTATTAGAATCGTGCTCATGATCCTAATTTGAAAAGTTCTTTTCGGTGCTCATCGATTTTGAGGGCAAAATCCGCTATTTTCCCTTTCGAATCTCCAATTTTAGTTATTTTTTTGTTTTTTAGTAATATTTCGTTTGCCTTTTTAAAATAAATTATGAACTCGATTTGAACCAGATTTTTGGGATATTATTTCTTTTATTACGTACTTTCTTTTGGTATGACTATTGAGATTTTGCTATTTTTGGTAAAATTTCGATAATTACGATTTCCTAGCTATATAGCCCGACTTGTGAGATGTTTTCGGATGGTGAATGAAATAATAAAGAATTCTCTTAGTTTTTCTTGTCGTTTTCTTTTGTGTTCTTCCCAATGAATTATCTGCTGAAACCAGCCTGCAGAATAATCGCTATTATACCCTGCGTCTCTTTGTCATTGATAAAAGGACATAATACGAGTGTACGTATAGGTTTATACATTTCTTATTTCTAGAGGACGTAATTCTTATATATATATATATTGGAGAGATGGATTCTAAAGGTGGTTGGTGAGGAAGTGAACAAAAGATAAGGATTCTCTTTGTCTGAATAGTGGTGAATCCATACTTTCTTTAGGTTCTTGTTTTCATCGTCAATATAAGAGCATGTTTAAGCTACATTTTTTTTATATATAAAAATGAATTTTGGAATAGTGATTTAATGGAGAATGTGTAGTAAAAAAATAAGGAAAAAATTTGAAATTGCATGTAATATTATTTTATTGAAAAATGTGTGATTGAAAATAATAGAGGGAAAAATATATTTAGAATTGATGGGGACCATAAAATCAAATGTTGTTCCAAATGAGTCCGTACAGCTGAATTATCAATATTTTAATGTTTAATTTTTTCAAAATACTCAAATCAATTTGAACTTTAGTATGAAACAAATTAAGGAAGTAAAAGACTTGAAATTTATTTGCTTTTGTACTTACTTGTAGGGGTTTGGGAACGAGGGAGTAGACTAACATTTTTAGACTATTTGTCAGAGTAATTTTGTCTGGTCCTTTATTCTTAACATTCTGAATTATCGTGTTAGATAAGAATCACATAAGTTGGTAGAGAATTATGAAAAGTTCATATTAAGCACTTATCTACGGCTTTTAATTTTTTTTTAAATGATTAATTGAGCGCCATCTACCTAATATAGGTGTAAATATGTCAATTGTAGGTGAAGTCCCAATTTGAATGCAGTTAGCATGAAAAAGATGTTTTTGAAGCTTTAATGGAGTGATTTGGTGAAAATGATGATCGATCGGATTGTAATTGATCAATTGGAAGACTTACGGGAACAATATATAGGAAGTGCTTCATAAATTTCGAGAACTAAATTCTACATTTATAAAGTTTAGAGACTTAATTACAAACTTTCTGAACATGCATCAGAACGATTATAGATTACTAAAGAATGTTGAGAACCACTTTATAACGAACTAAAGGTGACCAACTTG
Organism: Fraxinus floribunda; assembly: GCA_903798395.1. Taxonomy (NCBI): domain Eukaryota; kingdom Viridiplantae; phylum Streptophyta; class Magnoliopsida; order Lamiales; family Oleaceae; genus Fraxinus; species Fraxinus floribunda. The sequence continues at coordinate 9,351 of CAIGRS010291111.1, forward strand.
AAAAAAAGAGAGGACTAAACGGAACAAAGGAGCAAAATCCATGACCAACTTGAATGAATTTGATAGAGGGTGGATATTATAACAATGTGATTGCATCATTGCATGGGTTTATACCATGCTATAGCAACGAGTAAAGTTTGGATCACTAGAGTGTTTTGGCTTATAATCATGCGGCCGCACTCATTTGTCCCTTGGGATAGTATGATTATACAAGATATAAATTATTTTGTATTCTATATTGATTGTAAATGAATTGGGGCACGGATTTTAATTAGAAGAGAGCCAAAGAAGGAAGTTTTGTTCCATAATTCCATATCAATTTAAAACTTTATGGAAGCTTGTTACAAAATACATTCAAACCTCCCTTCACTTGATCAAGGAGCCATTGACAAGAACTTCAAAATTTCTAGTTGTATAACGTTGCCATACTTTTTACATTTTAATATTTAATTTCATATTTTGACGTTAAAGCACATGTTTGGTTGTGAATGATTGTTAAGTACTTAATGCTTTTCAATTAATAGATCACTAGTTAAATTGTCATATGATTTTNTTGTATAACGTTGCCATACTTTTTACATTTTAATATTTAATTTCATATTTTGACATTAAAGCACATGTTTGGTTGTGAATGATTGTTAAGTACTTAATGCTTTTCAATTAATAGATCACTAGTTAAATTGTCATATGATTTTTATTAATATTCGAGAGGAATATGAATTTAACATGTAGTAACATTCATTGTAAAATTAAATAGGGGATAAAAAATTTACCACTATCATGTTTTGCATGATCTTTTTGATGTTCTTGTGATTTAATGTATTTTTGCACGTTCCATGAGTCATAGACATATATGAATAGGGTTGGGCGCGGTTCGGTTTGGGTTGGTTTCGACCCTAACCCTAAATCAAAACCAAATTAGT
>CAIGRS010291117.1:0-14227 GCA_903798395.1 Fraxinus floribunda
TATTACTGTGTGGATTCTGTGAGCTATTGTGACAACAGTTCGATCTTTAAATTCTTGAGTGATGATCTTCTGTATCACTCCATCAGTTGCAGAATCAACCGAAGCTGTTGCTTCATCTAGAACAAGAATGCTGCTTTTCTTTAATAAGGCTCTTCCAAGACAGAATAGCTGCCTTTGGCCTACGCTCCAGTTCTCTCCATTTTCAATCACTGTTAGAACCATACTTTTTATTAGTTTTGAAGGGATAAACCAATATTAGCAAAGACTGAAAACATTGACAGTAGTCAAAAATGAAAAACACCTGTAGCTTCCAGCTTTTCTGCCTTTTGACGTATGACATCTCCGAGTTGACATCTATTCAGAGCCTGTAAGAAGCTACTTTAGTGGCAACCTTGTTCTATAAAATAACTTGTATGGGTTCATTTTATTTGATGTTTCCTCATTTAGAGCTAAAATTTGTAGTTGTTTTGCTTGATGTCTGAACAATTGAGTTTTTTTACCAGCTAACTGTAGCACAACGTCAATGTTGTTGTTACCCGAAAAGTAAAAATCGAAATAAGATTATTTTTTCTTCCAATCCACACCAAAAAGTTAATGCTCTTATCCCTTTCTTGTCTTTTTTTTTTTCCTCCTGGAGATTGTTGGGAGACCTTCATTTTATTTAGTTTATGTTCAAATTATCTTCTCTGCCTGTCTGTGGAGTCATTTATTCAAGTTATGACATTTGATGACATCTCAATATAATTTTCTTACCCCCCAAATTGCAGAGTCAGGATATTGCTCGAGTGGGTCAAGATTTCCTCTAACTGTTCCCTCAAACATTGTTGGATCCTGAGGAATGATGCTAAGCCTTGATCTCAAGTCATGAAGCCCTATCTTGGATATATTGACATCATCAATGACAATTCTTCCCTCTCTGGGTTCTACTGTTCGAAAGATTGCCTGTATGAGTGTCGACTTTCCGCTCCCCGTCCTTCCAACAACGCCAATTTTCTTCCCCCCAGGAAATGTGCAGGTAATACTTTTCAAAACAGATGGAAGATGTTCAGCATAGCGAATCTACACGGAGAAGAATGTATTCAAATTAGCAAATTAAAAAATAGTAGGATTTGCTTCATACTACGCAAATATAAATTTGTGAAGCTACTAGGTATTTGTAAATTTGAAGCTGATTTTCAACATGGAATCAACTTAACTTCCAATTACACTATATACGTGCGTATTGTATTTATGTAGCCAAATAATGCCCGTAAACAGCTATACTCATTTTGACAGTACTCTTACCTGCAAATTTGTGAAACAAATTTTTCCAATATCTGGCCAGTTGTCCGGGGGCCTACAATCATCAATCACAAGAGGGGCTTCACTTGCAAGATTTGAGTACTGAAGAACTCTTTCAACTGATATCATTTTATTTTCTGCATTGCATATGTTCCATATAACTGAAGCTTGCAGAACATTCAAATTTATTCCATAAGTGACTGCTAGCCCTGCAATGCCTGTAAGATATATGGGTAATGAGTTCCGTGTGCTGGTGTCCTCAACTATCAATTACTTCGTCTTTTGTCAGAAGAGAACATAAAACATCAGTAACTTAATTGATGCATGTTTTATCGTTAGTGGTATTTACTTCCTCGTTTATTATAGAAAAATTATCTCATGGCATAAGAGTTTTACATCATTAATTATTATGGTTAACTGTTATAGTAATAATATGTTCTTGTGAACCAAAAATCACAAAAATGTGTTTTTACTTACTAGGATTTATGATCCCTTCAGGAAGTGTCACTAGCAAAACCAGCGAGAATGCAAACACAAAATTGGACAACTGATTCAGTCTGAAAGAAAGCCACTCCATTGCTGAGACATTATGAAACCATGGCCTTGAATGGTTGTCGATGAGGCAGAGATTTGCGTCGGTGAAGCGTTCTTGTTGCTCAAAAGCACGAATTGTTGATGCTCCTGCAAGTGATTCTGCAAAATGGTGAAGGATTGGAGCTCGTTGTATCCCCGCTAGACGTGCCAGTTCTCTTGCTGTTGGTATGTAATATTGCTGACCACCAACAAGTTATAGTCATTATCTAAAGTTCCATGATTTATAGCAAGGGCCTTCTAGGAACTTGAAAGGCGCCTATAAGTAAATTTTTAGCTCAAGTGTGTTAGCTGTCCATTATTTTTTAATAGTGGAAAGAACTGAAAGAGTGCTGTCCTTGTATTATGATGTCACATACAAATATATGCGTACGCACTCACACTAGCCCAAACATTAATATTCTGGATGATAGTGGTATGGCCGGGCTGGACCATCCACACCGTACAGTTAAACTACCATTGAAGGGAGATTTTGCTGGACTCTAGAAGTAGAAGTAACAACCTTTAACAACCTTTAGGCTGTAGAAATGCTTACATCCGATTGCAATAGTTTTTCAATAACCCATGCCAGAATGTAGCGTGAAGTACAAAACTATAAAAGATGACTATGGAAACTTCCTATAAATCCTGTCAAGATTCTGTAGACGTAGGATAGGCCATCTATATTTCAAGTACTTTTGAAGTCCATAGTATAAATTGAAAGTTTCACTTCTCCAACAAATTTAATGCGCCTACTCACCTGATACCAGATGCAAATGGCTGTCACCGGAATGAAGATGACAAATACTTCCCATGCAACTTGTGACATGACTGCTATAGTCCCAAGAAGCTGGATTACTGAGAAAGCACACCAACCCAATTTGTTTGCCATCTCCAAATCTAGGACGCTTTGGTCCGTAGATGCCTGTCAAAAATTGGAGGTTGAGAATATTAAGAAAACTTGACCTCAAAAGTTTTCAGAAAAAGAAAGTATATGGAAACTTTAACCATATAGTTATCAAACAATAATTTCCAATTGATTTTGCACATTGAAGTCTTCATACTCATAGACATCATTTAGCATTTCAAGATTTTCCATTTTATGTGTTCTGTTATCCATTCTTTAATATCTAGAAATAAAAAAGATTCAATTCTGGAACCTTTTTTCATCATAGCAGTAAAAAAGTTGATGATTGGAGGTAGGTTATATGTATTTCTCTCTTGTAATTGGTGAGACAGGAAGGTTAATTCAACAAATCGTTATGGATGCTTCTATGGAGTTGACTATGACAATCAGAATAATGCTCCAGACTGATAGGCCCATTCATAGTGTGTTAAAGAATTAACTGCTTGAAGCAATACCCACTAGGTCTAAATTGACTAAGACAATGAATTTATCGTCGCCCAACACCTTATGAAGATCTCTCTGCTTGAAGTTTCCGCCAATGTGGTATACACGGGACATTACAATCTCCCTTCCTTGTGAAGGCTATATCCTCATCATGGAATAACCACATTCCAGGACCTTCTCTAGTACACTTCTGTTGGGATCTGAGGACACCAATACTTGGGAGTTGTCTATGATAACATTTGTAATGCCCCAAATCATAGGCTGTACCGCCTATGGATTGAAATATCTACTTGATCAATACCCACCAGGCCCCTAATGGCTAAGCCAAGTTAGTTTTTGAAACATCCCACTTAACTCAACGTTCCCTCTTATGTGGAATAATTGGGATGTCTCAAGCAGATAGGAATAATGAGTTTTTTTTTAGATGAGATCATGATTGAAGGAATTAGGAAGCTTAAAGAAGTCACTTATATAACCTGCGCCTCTTTTTGGCAAGTTTTGTTGATTATTTCTTATGAATTGTTAGTTTCAGTTGGCAATAGAATTGTGTTGGTGATGTGGAAGAACGAACAAGATTTTACTTATTTTTGCTCCCATCTTTTTCCCACTTCATTGAATAATTTATAACTATCCCAAACCTTCATTCTTTAACAAGTTGCATATTCTTACGTATTTATTTTAGGAATTTGTCTCTTAAATGTGAGTAATGTACTTTTTTAAAAAAATTACAGGCATAATTGTTTCTCGCATGATATTGTGTTAGCTGACCTTCAGTTAATCAAACCAGAATAACATCCCATTTACAACAAACAGAAGCTTACATACCCGATTTAAGATTCTTCCTGCTGGGGTGGAGTCAAAGAACGACATTGGAGCACGGAGAACACTGTGCAGCATTTTGCTGAAGAGCTTTTCTGCTGTAAACAACCCGGCAATGGCCACTAAAGAGGCTCGGATCAACACACATAGTGAACTTCCGACAGCAAGAAGTGTATATACAAGTAATATGAAATGCATCCCAAGTTTGGGCTCAACTGCGCCTGTCGGACAAGCCCATGCCATCCAGTAGTTGCTGGCTATCTGTAACACTTGAAATGATGATTGCGCAAGTAGAATAATTGGAACTAAGACACCTCCTTTCACGGTGGTCAAGTAAGACAAGTAAACGTCTTTTCCAATGCTTCCTTTCTCTCTTTCTTCATCCTGTACCAACCTTCCTTTTTCTTTCATCTCGACACATAAGTTATGCTCTGAGTCTTGCTTAGTGTGTGGAAATTCTTCATTTATAGTGTTGTCTGTGTCTGTTTCATTTTCAATTGCTGGATATTCAGATGTTCTACTTGTGCTTTCAACTGTTAAGACTGACTCTAGAGCTTGGCAGTGAGCTCCAACTAGAACTTCAAATCCAATATTTTGTTTCAAAAGTTCTTCAAATGTACCAGCTTGTGAAATTCTTCCATTTTTCATCACCTGTTGCAACATTTATGTGAAACCTTTAACTAGAAATTACAATCATGTGTGTTGAAGTCTTGTTATACTCAAGGAATAAAGATCAAACAAAAGCTTATTTTCTTTATGTTTTACAATACCATCAGCATTTTTTGTATAATTAATTATAATATGCCAACATATGCAAGGGTCCAGAATAAGATCATACATGGGTGAGAAAATGCAACTCAATTTCATCCTTAATTGGACTGAACAATTAATTTTAACTGTGTGTCTTAACTACTTAGTACTTACCATAATGATGTCTGCTGCAGGAAGAAATTCAACTTGGTGTGTAACATAAAGTATTGTTTTGTCCTTGAGAATTCCCATCAAGCAGTCCTGTGGATTATGGATTATCAATTTTCGTCAATGTTGCTTTATTTCAGGAGCATGCTAAGGTACCTAGAAAATCAATCTCAAAACACAGTCTCTAGATTTACTAACCTGAAAGAGTTGTGTGCCAGTATGAGCATCCACGGCGCTGAAAGGGTCATCAAGTAGATATATGTCTGCATCCTGGTATACGGCACGGGCAATTTGTATTCTTTGCTTCTGGCCTCCACTCATATTTATTCCTCTTTCTCCTATTTCAGTTAAGTCTCCTGCAGCGAATAGCTCAAAATCCTTCTTCAAAGCACAGGCTTCAACTGTTCTATCATACTTGGCACTATCATATGGCTTGCCAAAGAGTATATTCTCTCTGATATTTCCTGTCAGTATCCATGGGGACTGTGGAACATAGGCCTTGGAACCACTAATCCTCACAATACCAGACAGTCTCTGCATCTCTCCAAGTATGCATGAGAGTAAACTGGACTTCCCAGATCCAACAGGACCACATACCGCCACCTTCATTCCCCTTTTTACTACAAGCCGTATCTCATCAAGTGTCGGACATCTTGATTCCATGTCCCAGCTGAATTTACCACCATCAATCTCAATCTCAAATTCTGTCAGATCTCTAGGAACAAATTCAACTGCATCTGAATTGATCTCATCTTCCTGGAGATAAGAAGAAATTCTATCAGCCGAAACTTTTGCTTGTGCAATCGTATTGAGTAAGTCTGGGAGATTGAATATAGGATCTTGAAGCATCCGAAATGTAGCCAATGCTGATAAGACTCTTCCAGCAGTGAGAGGAATCTCCATCAAAACACACCCACCAAAAGTAATCACGGAAATAAAAGTTGGTGAGCCCCAGAAGATGAATGTTGTTAATGCTTGTAATCTAAGTGATTTCCATAACCAATTATGCTCTGTTCTCCTTAGGTTTTCTAGATTTTTAAGGTAATGAGTATCCCATGTTTGAAGTTTGAGTGTCTTCATGTTTCGAAGAACTTCTGACGTGGTTTTCATTCTGTCATCCTTGGCTTCCATAATTTTTGTCTGAAATCTTTTCTGAATCCTTGTCAATGGTATGTTTACAGCCATCACTGTTAAAGTTGCAGCTAATGCTATTAGAGCTCCCATTCCTAGATTCATGTGTAAAACATAGATTGCTAGGGAGATTTGTACTGGCAACATCCAAATTATATTCAAATACCATATGAAGTCCGTGATTCTTTGGACATCCACACTCATATAGTTGATGATCTCTCCAGTGTTGCAGCTCTGGCGTGATTGGCTTGACAAGATCAGGCCCTTTTTGTATATGTGTGATATCAAAGCGGCTCGCAGTCTGAGTCCTAGCTGGCGTGCTCCGAAAATCCACTGCCTCTGTGCTGTTGTCTCGATTAGTTTTGCCCCAAGGAAGCCTAGTGCTAGAAGGTAGCCAAAACCCAGGCTCCTGAATTTCTTTTCAGTTAGGAAATCCACAAAGTAATTAATTAGATATGGTCCTACATACGATGTTCCTGCATTTGTAACAGCAAAAAGTGCATTGATGGCTGCCTTTTTTCTCGCAAATATGTAAATTGCCCTATAGATAGATGATCTTGTTGTTCCATCTTTTTCTTTTGTGTGCTTGAGGCACTCGTCGAAGTACTGGGATAGGAAACTCGCCGAGTCCTTGATATCAATATCTGGGACTTCATCCTGGTCAAGAGGCTTTTTAATCCCAATCTCAAATAGTGAATTAAGCCAAGAAAAGGTAACAAGTTGAAACAGAGTAGCTTTCCCATAAGGACAGTCTCTTTTTACTTCTGAATGTTTTTCAGTTTTCCCATTGAGAAGGGGTTCTGTGGTGCTGTTTGAGATGCTTGGAGCTATGCCTGTGCTCCCGTTGATTGATACACCTAGTAGACAGATAGAAGCGAGAAAACTGACTATATCAGCATATTCTTGCACCCCCAGGTTGTCATGATTCGTTATTGCATAATGGACATCAATCATAGCTCGAACCAGAGATAACAAGAAGCTGGATGTCCACCAGATTCTCAAGATCCATGGGAACTTGTTATATTTTCTATTTAAAATCATGCACAATGCAATCAATGTGATTGCCCATGATATTATTTGCATAGTTCTGGATGAAAGAACTGGAACCCTGGATTCGCACTGAGCGCCACTTTTACTTTCCAAAATCAGCAACATCAACAGCATCACACAATGAGTACACAGCACCACAAGGGAACAAATTATGCTGAGTTTGTAAGAGAGGCCTGATCTCAGACCTGTGGGATTTTTTTCTACATTCTTCACCTTGTTTCGGCCTCTGCAAAGTGATTCTGTACAATTTCTTACGCAGTGGAGCAAGACGATGCCCAGGAATCCAAGTTGTAGAACTATGCTGGCATCTTCCCAATTGCAGGAGGAGATTATATCTGGCCATGCAACCCGAAATTGTAGGAACCTCAAATCTGTCAAAGATTATAAAACAAAATGAAATCAACAGATACAAGTATTTTACTTCATGCTGTCAGCTTTAAAAATTAAATTACCTATTTCTGATTTTATTATTATTATTATTATTATTATTATGCCATAGCTATACAAATTTCACTATCAGGGTCTAAACCAATTTGAATGGAGACAATAATTTGCAAGTGGCATTTACAATTGCACCTAAGGTGACAATTTATTATGCTGGCAAGAATTTAAATGCATTTAGTCACTATGCGGAAGACAACCTACAAATGTCCTGCATTTAATGCCTGTGTAAGGATGATAACGCCGAGGAGAAGCAGAAAACTGAATCTGAAAGCAATCATCAGGCAAAGAAATTCGACAAGTTTCCTACAGTGTCTTGAGGATTATGCATTCAATGGGAAATGCTATTCACTTGTGTCCTGGAACACTGATGATGATGGAATTTCTCCAGGTTCTCTAATACCTAATATCCAACTATATAAAATGGTTCTTAGACTCGAAACCAGCTAGAACGTAGGTTCTGGTGTGAATAAATACTTTTGATGCTTACTAGTGGAAATTCACTGGTGCTTTTTTGGGATTTTCATATAAATTCCTCCTTTATTTCATTGACAAGTACATGCATCAGTTAATTTCTCATTCAATAGGATTTTGATCTGNTTGTATAACTAACCTAAATGGTATAGCTGAGTAGGAAACCATGCAGGATCTCCAAGTAATGGAGATGTAGCCATATTAACTTACTATGTAGAGAGTATAAACCAAATGTTTGCAAAGTTCACTAAAATACTATCAAGTTTCAAAGTCTGCCAATTTCTGTTTATCATTTAAAAATATGACATAGACAAACTAAAGAGAGCAAAAGTAATGTAACAGAAAATAAAAATTAATATACTGGAACCTGAATCCGACTTAAATTGTCAATTATCTGAATTATGGATGTGAAAATAGTGTGTTCATCATCTGCAGAGAGATAATTTATTGTTGGTTGTAATACTATGACTGCTATATGAATGATCACCTTCGTCTGTGTGTATGTTGTTATCAAAACATTTTTTTGTTGGTCGTATGAAATAATACGTCTTCCCTCTTAAATGCTTGACCAGATTGTAACATTATCTATACAGATCAACCAAGTCATACATCAAGGAGAAAATTACTTGATCAAGCATATTTGGATAGCAGGGTGTCAGTCTGATGCATGTATCTACATTGCCCATAGAATGAAAAAGGCAAGCAATTTTGGACACTAACCTAACACAGGTCTTTAGTCTTTGTCTCTTTCTGTTTCTGAGTCAGCACATTGTTATACTTTGTTGAAATTATTTTTTTATGGTCTGTCTTATTTGTTAGCCTCTTTTGGAATATTTTATATTATAAGAATCCATCGATTCTTTTTGTCAATTTATTATTTTTATATCAGGAGCCTGCAGATCCTTTAAAATCACTCTTTGAAGAGATTGGTAAATTTTCATGTGAATATCTTTGGCTGGAACATGTTCCATGTGAAAAGGAATACTGGGGCAAATGCATTTTCATACTACAGTGAATCCCTGAAGTGAGCCCCACCCGCGGCCCCCCCCCCCCCCCCCCACCCCCCCCTCGCCCCCCCCCCCCCCCCCCCCCACACCAAAATAAAAGGAGAATTTTTGTCCTTAGGACTTAGGATTTAGCGGGTAGATCTAAATCCAATAAATGACTCACCTTTTAGGATCACATTCAGCACCGTATGTTTCTCTCATGCACATGTACACTGATGAGCTTTGACAGGAACTGGCTATAATATTAAAACCAAAAATCTAACCGACGCTGTTGTACGAACACTTTAACTAGAGTAGCTTGTCCGTGTCAAACACATATCGAATACCAACACTTCTCGAACATTCTACCATGATCATTTTTCTTTCTTTATCGAAAATATTATATATTTTAGCTCAAACTTATTATTAAGTACTCGTATTTAAAAGATTTCAAAAAAAAAAATTAATATCAAATATATTTATCCTATATAAATTAAGAGTTTTAAAGAATTTAATCGTGTCGATGACATATCCGTGTTGGTACATCATAGCTAACCAGATTTTTCCATTAAAATAAAAATCTAAATGAAATTCCATGCATCAATCTCAACCTCTTCTTCATCTTCTTTCTTTACATTTTTCGAAACAGTGATGAGTAATCTACATCTTAATCTCAACCTTCTTAGCATTCTGTATCTAAAAGGACAAATTGGAACAGTTTTCAAATGGCAAAACCAATGCTTTGTTGTAATAAAAAATGGGAAGAAAGATATAAATAAGTGAAATATGACTCTGACCACAGAATGAACGTCATATCAGTATTCAACAATTACCTTGAAATTGGAATCTCATAAACTTCATAGTTTACACCTTTCGTGTATTTATGCTTGAGAGAGAGTGTGTGTGTGTTTCTATATTCCGATTATCTTTTCCCCTTTGAATTCACTTGTACATGTGCATGTTGATTGTGAAAAACTATTCAGAAAGAAGTTAGAGCTTACTTGAACCACTGTTGGACCTCAACACTTCTTCCAGCACCATTTTCTCTTACACTGAATCTGGAACAAGTATCTGTATCAGTGTGAAGAATCTGTGTTTGAGAATTAGGATCTTTTATAGAGTTTATGAGTAATGAAGTAAGTCTAAAAGGATATTCTAATATGCTAAAGACATGTTACTTTTTTCAGTTTTTGAATCATGTGAGATCCAGAAAATACACACAGATACGAGTGTTCAGAAAGAATTGTGTAAGCACATATCTTGGTGTCATTGAGTGTGAGAGATCACGTGTAGGTGAATTTTAGGAGAGTCATTTGGCTTTTAGTATATAAAGAAAAGAAAAAACCACTTACTAGTTTCCTAGTTTGACATGTTGGACAGACAGCTTGATAGTAGCAAACAAAGGCTCATTTCATTTGTGACTTCATTCTTGCTTTAGTATGCACTAAAATAGACATCATAGTAAAAATATTCTTGGTCGGATAAATTATTCGACATGTTCGATTTGCTTTGTTCAATAGAAAAAGTACATCTCGTCTTTAATCGTGTACAATTCTGTGCAGCATACCTAATTAACATGCATATTTTATTAAATTCAGATTCTATGGTTATTTGTAGGACTATTACCCAATTTTAAATCACATGAGGGAGAGGAAGGTACAGATAGGCCAAATGGCATAAAGTATTTAATGGGACTTTAGGGCCTAATCATCCCACTACTGAATGTTTTCTGGAATATTGGGAAATACAGTGGTGACTGGTGATGGCTGGAGGTGGAAAAGCCTTGGCAGTATTAAAGTGGTGGCATTGAATTATATATATATATATATATATATGCCCACATATCAGGTGAAGGGCATAGATAATATTATCAATTTCTCTGGATGCTGTTGTATATATTACATGCATTTATCACAACTGAATTTCAATACCAGAGATAATACCTACCAATTTGGCTTCAGATTTGTTGCTAGATAGAGTTCATCATCAATCTATGTGACAGTTGTTCAATTAATAAAAAGTAATGCTATTCATTAACATGGTAATGAACAATAGTCAATGTGGCAGTAACATTATTCATAATTAAAAGAATATGGCTATTTATCAGAGGTGATAAACGAACCAGTCTACGCGGCAATGGACCAGTGGTGATGTATAGCATTACTCGTATAAATATATTAATTGTGTTTGTTGCTTAAAATAAAGCGAGATGCTAGTGGTACATTATGGATACCGGCAGGCGACCCTCTAATAGGTGGCCGTTATGTGGGCATTATGAATACCATAATGTACCAGTAGAATTTTCCTAAAATTTATAATATGATTTGGCATGTTTTTAACTTTTCTTTGAAGAGTACTAGGTAATGGTTTAAATGTGATTGATTGTTGGAGGATAATATTCCTCTTCCTGAATTTTCATTCCACCTTATATTGGATGTAAATAATATATTCTACTAGAGGTATGCCACACTCGCACATGTATTTTACTCACAATTTACTGAGTCTATTGGATAAGCCCGACTCGACATGATGAGGAAAAAGTCTTGTCCAAAATGACATTTAGCACACCTTAACTAAGTGAGGTGTTTTTGTAATCATTTCAAAACTATAAATATCGGAGTGACAATAATTTTTTAAAATTGCATATCTGCAAATTCGAAAATAGCATTATGCCATTGTTTGGCACCCATTTTTTTTTCTCATTCTCATTCTCAGTTTTTTCTCTTTCTTCATTTCAACCACACGTTCTATCAATAAAATAATATTACACATAAACCCAAAAATTCTCCTTACTTTTTAATCACACATTTTTCTCCAAAATGGGTGTCAAACAAGGGCTATATGTACCTAGCTACGTATCTAGTCCTTCTGAAGTAATTGTTTTGTTCATTGCATTTCTTACTTCATCTCATATAGGACCCAACTCGACTTTTTTCATCTTGAAATCAAGCAAAATATTAGCAACACGTGTTTTTTCCTAAGAAAATGTATCGACATTATTAGATTATTGAAAGTAGCCTTTTTTTGTTCTTATAAAGGATGATTAGGTTCATATAAAACACTAATAAATTATAAGATTCGTAATCTTCTATAAATTAATCAAAAATCTAATCTTTAAGCCCTCGATTTGACCAGGGAAGAGAAAGAACGACGAAGAAAGGCATACAAGTATTAATGTACAATCTGGTAGCCTATAATTCCATAGTTCAATTTGCACGGAATGTTTTCTCCATCATGTCCCTTTTAATCAATGCCGTTGATCATGATTCATGCCCGCCTGATGTTGATGAGTAGACCACTTTCTACGGTGTATATTTATGTCAGTACTTCAACTTTTATCCTTTAAAAATTTCCTCAATTCGGGGTACAAGTATAAAACGACAAAATATGCAAAAGCTTTGGCCAGCCGTGAATTGGAGGATATGTAAAAGTTGAGAGGAATTCTTCGACAAAGGGTCCTTGTAAGGTTTTATATTATCGTCTATGATAATGATCGTTTAATTAATATGTAAAGATATAGCGTATTCCGTGTGGATTAAAATCTATATGTTAATTTAAGTCAAAGTCAACATTTGATTTTAATCAAATATTTCATAGTGCCCACAAATTTTCAACCACACATTTCATAAATTTCTATCGAAATCTACTAAAAATTTGAATTTAATCTCCACCAAACATGGACTTAATTGGCTCGTGACACCTATATTACTCGTGTCATTTAGAGCATGTTGAAAAATAGTGGTTTGATAGAGAATGTGTAGTTGAAAAATAAGAAAAAAAAATTGAATTTACATGTGATATTATTTTATTGAAAATAATTAAAATCAAATGTAAAATTTATGATTAAAAATAAGATGGATAAAAATATTTTTTTCAAATAATAGGGTACCGAACTAGGGTTTAGCCCCGTTTGGTTCGAATTAAAATCTGATTTTAATCCAAGTCAAATTTAAACAATCAAAATTAACTACATTTTTCATGAGTTTCACAACTTTTCAACCACGCATTTCAAAAACTTCTATTACAATTTATCAAAAATTTAATTTTAATCACAATCAAACACACTCTTAATCTTTTTATTAGGTGTACAAAAGCTTGTGCCATAATCCAATTATTGAGATTGGTCCAAGCACATAAAGGTGACCTAAGTGGGAAATGGAGGGAGGGTGAAAGGCCAACTTTTTAAGTGGAATTAAAATTTCTTGTCCATGGAACAAAGCTGTCCTACGCTACTCCCCAAAACAATATGCCAAAAGTTTCACAATCAAGACCTAATCCAAATAAAAACTTAAATTAAACGACAGCGTGATTTGTACAATAATTTTTGACAATATTGTATGCGTCAAAAAATATTAATTAAAATAGACAAATTACTTTTAAAATTGTTCAATAATAACATATCACGTAACATGTTGTCAACAATGTTATAAAAAATATTATAAATCAAGTATGATCGTAAATTAAAATGGAATGCATCATATTATTGTGCTTAAAATCGAGGACCTGGCTATTTGTCGGGCAGGCCCGCCACCCGTAGGGGACTCCACTGGCACCCCCGTTTATCCAGGGCCACAAAGCAAAACAACCCTAAAATCAAATTTTTGATAAGTTTTAATTAAAAAAAATTAATTTAAATTTCTACCAAACAAAACCTCCACGTCAAACATTCCGTCTCGAGATTAGGATGCTTTTGGAATTCCACATGTTAGATCAACGGCGTGATTTGGAAAGATTCTCCCCTCCCATGATAAAAAAAATTTGTCACTCATCTTCCTTTCTTTTTCAATTCATGAACTTACTGGTACAAATCAAATCACGGGTCTCTAGACCACATCACCATCATCACCACCATCACTACAACCACCACGGCACCATCACCTCCACCAAAAGTGTTGAAAAAATTATTATTGTTCAAAATAAATAAATGTTGGAATGAAAAAACGAGATTTTAAAAAAAATATATTATTATTTTATTTTATACCATGCGGTCGCATGGGTTTGTTCCTTGCGGCCGTACCGTATGGGTCTTTACTGGGACTAAATGTCCCGGTATGGTTTGAACCATACGGCTTCATGGGTTTGTTCCTTACGGTCGTATGATACAATTTTTTGACCGTTTGGATGTTGATTTTTGCCCGTTTGGAATTCAAATTTGGTGATTTTTGAAGAGTTTTTTGGTACCACTTCGTATAGCAATGCTTGATGG
>CAIGRS010291164.1:0-13972 GCA_903798395.1 Fraxinus floribunda
TTTTATTAACTACTGGCAACATTCACCAACTAAAATGTTGCCAAAAGACCATTTTAACGACATTTATCAATAAATGTTGCCTTTTTAGTGTTGCAAATGATTATTTTTGTTGTAGTGACATCATTTTTATATATACATTCCGTGAAATTTATAAGTATCATCTACTTTTTATTCAGCATTCTTTGGCTTCCCACAATAATTGATTGCTGAGTGTTTGTCTAATGTTGTCATGTAGAGAAGGTTTTTGGAGCTAGCCTTATTGATATGCCTATCATGTTTCTGTTTGTTGATAAACTTTTGTGCTCAAAAGACTTTTCGCATTTGCTATTGACTCAGAAAAAGGTTGAGAATTAAGGGTTCAATCGTTGTTAAAATAATTACACATAAAGTAAAAACAATATTTTCTTTTTTCTAAGTGGACAAGGTTGGCATTGATAGCTAACAAAGTAGCTCCAAAGTTATTCTATGGATTTAAAAATTTTCAGTTTTTGAGCCTATGTCTGGCTTTCTTATTTATCAGAAAGTTCATTTTTTCGATTCAATTGAAGTCAAAACATTAATGTCAACTATATATTTATACATATTATCTATATATTATTCACACATTGCATACAACTTGCTACTATTTTTTGATAATATATTTTTTTTAATCCCCGGATTTTGTGATTTTGAATCCATTATGGATGAAAATTAATCTTCATGTTATTTATTATACATATATTATTAGATAATATAGTTTTAAAAATATTAAAACATATATCTTACATATATAGCACTTGTTTGATCCCATTATTTTTAAAGTACATTTTTATTTTCAATTACATATTATTCAATAAAATAGCATTACGCGTAAATTCAAAGTTTTTCCTTATTTTTTAACCATATATTTTTCATTAATTTACCATTCTAAACTGAATTCTTAAAATAAAAATGGGCACAAAATTAATAATGATTCATTGCTATGTTTGCTGTTCATTTATCAGCCCTCTAATTCACACACTAACTGTACAATCCACTTCTCCCACACGTTTCAGCCTTTCCCACTCTTTCCCTTTCCTTTATTCTTGTATGAAGAAGACGAAGACGATGAAGAAGAAGGATCTGTCGCGGCGGCTAATACTAGAAGCCTCCTATTTTCGCAAAACCCCCGTTTCATTTCAAACCCTCAAAGACCTTAATCTCGCTCAACAAAAATGGCACTAGCTAACACAATCCGGATAACATCTTCAAGAATTGTACCTTTAGCCATCTGGGATTCATCTGGAAGTCGAAGGTACCACCACTACCACTACTTTGCCCTCTTTGACGCTATCAAAACCATTGGCGATCACTCTCGAAAGTTGTTTCCGAGGTCGTTTTCGGTTTCCATTCATTGAGTCACTCCTCCGAGTCATCGAGTCCAATATTCAATGTGCCCTGGACTCCGAGGATAATGACAAGGTTTATTTCTTTTATTTATTAACATTTTTATGCAAATAACTTGTCTTTGTTACGTGTATATTGCTAAAAAAAAATGAGGAATTGAAGATTTTTCTTGAAATTTCATTTAATCTTTGATGTTTGGAAAATGATTTCGAATGACGTGCGAATTTTATTTAGTTCGTATGAAATTCTTGTAGCCAATTAAATCTGTTGACACATAAAAATGCGGCCTAATTAATGGCCGAAGCCTCAAATAGGAGATTCGAAGGATAGACCTAAGGAAAACCATGTAAAAAGGCGGAAGATAGAGTTGTACAATGAAGGTCCACATCGCCCAAGTCTACAAGATGCACAAGTTCTGGGCGAGCGGTGCATTTTATTGATACTCAGGGCGACATTGTTATTATCAGCCAAGCCTAAGGAACGCCCATAATTCGGACACATTGCCATTTCAAGCAACGGTTACCAAAGCAGTTAAAGGACAATCTCATCATACCCCACAATCCAAGAAGTCCCGGTTATCAGCAGCTCAATGGCGGAGGTAATGACGGCAGTTAGAAACAGAAGTTCCATGACAAGTTAGCCATGATGAAAAACGTGCGTAGTGACAAGAAGACAAGCAGTTTCAGACGGTTCCACACACAACCACAAGCAGTTTCAGGCAGAGTGAGTATAAAGAAGAAAAGAGAACATAGAATAACAGGCCCCCGAATCAAACACTCTCGAATAGAGAATATGTAATCTTTATTTCCTTTACTTTATCGAATTTAACTTTCAATTGTTCTGCGTGCTTGCGCCCCTTGGAGGCCTTTCGCTTATTGTAAATTTTCATCAATAAAGCACCCCTTTTTGGGACTTTGTTTCAAGAAGTCTTTTCCTTACACAATCGTCTGAACTTTCTTTTAATTGTTAGTGAGACCCGACTTTCCGCGTGAAACAAAATCATATAGATATGTGTAGCCGGAGTTTGGTTTTCGATGACGACGACTGGAGTTTAGTAGTGGCCAATAGACAGGTTTGGTGTAAATAGATAGAGAGAAAGATTAGAGAGACCGGTGATACAGATCGATTGTGATATATTTACATATACATGATGCGGTAAGATGTGATTGGATCAAAATTCTTCAAAAAAAAAAAAAAACTTCTTTAACTCTCTCTTGACACCTCATCTGTATATAAATCATTATATATATTTTTTATGTATAAGTAATATTATTCGATAATGATAGAGTAGAGAGAGAAAGTGATAGATTAGAGAGAGATTAGTTATAAAAATAATATAGAATTTATTTAATAAATTATATTATCTGATTATTGAAAATAAAATAACTTTATCTTATTTTTTAATATAAAAAACTTGATTTTCGAATTTGAAACTTAAAATGTAGGATTTAGGGTAATTTTCTCAATAACTAAATTATTTAGAACAAATTTATAATCCAAACTTAAACACCTATAACAAATTAATTAAAGATCCAATTGGACCACAATTTGGCCCAATTCTTCAATTTGTTCTGTACATCCTAAATTTGCATTGCTACAAGCATCTAATCTTCGCCCAAATTAACTAGTGGTAATTACACGAAAACATACGTTTCCTTTCACATTTTTAAAATTCAAATTTTAACCTTTTTTTTTCATAACTCAAGTTTTTATCAGTTTAATTAAACAATTATTCTTTTAATTAAATAACCCGCGTATCCCGTTAATTATGGGTTTCAAAATGGTTAATATCTCGACTTCTATATCTATTGAAGCCCTATTTTCACTCGACCACCATCTCACCTCCACATTCCTCGCGCACTCTCTCCACCACGTTCAGAAGATTTCTGTGATAATTCTCCACGAAATCTCTGGTGCTTCAATATCTGTGAATACAAATGGCGGAAACAAACGATGAAAAGAAGGGCAAGAAGTCGGTGCAGACGTCGGTTCGTATGAACAAAAGGAAGACAATGGACAGCCCCAACAAAATATCATCATCGAGGCAAAAATCGCATGGGTCGAGTGGCACTCACTCAGGGAAGAAGGTAACTGCATAGGTTAAATGACAATCACCGGTTCGAACAAACATTTCTATTTTTTCATGAATGTTGAAATTTGGGGGTTTTTTTATGGTGGAGGGGGATTTTGTGGATGTGAATAAAGGTATGTGACCTTACACATATTGTTATTCTTACCCTTCTTGTGGCTACCCTAAATCCTACATTTTAAGTTTCAAATTCGGAAATCAGGTTTTTCACATTAAAAAATAAGATAAAATTATTTTATTTTCAGTAATCGAATAATATAATTTATTAAATAATTTTTATATCTAATCTCTCTTTAAACTATCACTTTCTCTCTCTATTCTATCATTATCGAATAATACTAATTATACATAATTTATAGATGAGGTGTCAAAAGAGAGTGGAGAAATGATTTTTTTTTTCTTTGAAGATTTTTTATCAAATTATATCTCACCGCATCAAGTGTATGTAAACCACTATGTAAATATAGCACAATCAATTTTTATAACCGGTCTCTCTAATCTTTCTCTCTATCTATTTACACCCAAATATGTCCATCGGCCACCACTAAACTCCAGTCATCATCATCGAAAACCAAACTTCGGCTACACAGATCTGTATGATTTAATCGGTAGTTAGTTCTTTCTCTCTATTTTACCAGTAATCTACTGCATCAAATAATGTTTTCAAATGCTGGATAATTAGAAAATGAAGCTCTAATACCCGAACAAGCACCGCAAGCCATTGATCCAAATCAAAATCCTGATTCAATTGATCGAATCCATCATATTGACGTACTATCACCCAATGCAGTAGAAGATTCCAAAATCGATGACGTAATTGAATTCGACAAAGTACACTCAGCCCATGCAAAGCCATCAAATTGTAGATCGAAAAAAATCTCAAGTGTAATAAAAAAATATGAGGAGGAGAAGATGAAAATAAATGATGTGAGAGAGTGAATCGAAGTTGAAATAAGATCAAGGGAATGTGTTGGAGGTGAGGTGGATGTGGTGATTGTTATGAATTTGAGGTGAAAGTGATAGTGGTAGGTGATGGATTTGAAGCGTCAACTATTGCGGAGTGAGATGGGATGGGATGGGTGAGGTGAGGTGAGGTGGGGGAAAGGAAAAGTAATTTTTAATATGTTAATTTGGTATTTGTGATTGATAAATAAGTTACGGTATATTAAAATGTGTGATTTGCAATTAAATTTATAATTGAGACCTACAATTTTTGCATTTGTAATTTGACCGTGTAATTTATGACTAGTACGTGATTGTGACGATAAAT
Source organism: Fraxinus floribunda (assembly GCA_903798395.1). NCBI lineage: Eukaryota > Viridiplantae > Streptophyta > Magnoliopsida > Lamiales > Oleaceae > Fraxinus > Fraxinus floribunda. The sequence continues at coordinate 4,725 of CAIGRS010291164.1, forward strand.
TATATATTATTGTGACTTTGACATGATTAATACTATAGCACTTATGTTTTTGAATGAATGTCATTTATATAAAATGCCCTGTGGATGGCATGTACACTGCTCAATGTACTATACGATCATGCATGGTAGATAATGTTTATTTTCTTTTCTAAATTATTTAATCGAAAATGATAAATATTATTATTAGCAATTGGGCAACTTTAATTAAATTGGTTCGAAATTGTAAATTGGTAAAATCCAGTCGGTACAAAAATATTAAGGGAGTGAGACAACTACTATTTTATTTTTTTATTTTTTTTAAAACACGAATCTACGGCCTCACCTATTAGCCCATTATTGAGAATGTGCATGCCTTATGCTAAGTATATTTTAATGGCTTCCCTATGGAAGAGTTGCACTATTTCGGTTGGCCCGATTAGGTGATAAATTTTCAAGCACGAATTAATCGTGATTTTCAAGCCATTTCTCCACCGTCTCTAACTCCTCGTGTGACTTTTCTTTTGTCTCTGTTGACCATAAGCCTCATTCTCATTCTTAATCTTCGCTTGCATCAATGCTGTTCATTCTCGATATCAAACTCTTCTTCTATCTCTGTTTCCCTAGACAATATTTAAGAATGTTAGAGAGGCAATTGCATGTACTGAAGCCCTAATTGCTGTTATCTGGTTTCAGATAATGTTGGGATTATCGTGAATCCCAAGGGCGAGAGGAAAGGTAATATTCAAATTTTAACAATAGACAGGAAATTGTTGTGTTTCTTTCTTCCAAAGGCATGCTCTCCGTTTGAAATTTGGGTTTGTCTATGTTTCTTGTTATTCATATGGTCACTTCTGTGTTCGTAGGTTCTGCCATAGGATTGTCAGTGCTGCCAATGCCATTGTTTAGAAGAAATTTGGAGTTCTATTAAAGTCTCTAAGGTCTGATGTTAGAAATTTATATGACACCTATACTAAACAAGTTCCTAAATTATATTTTAAGTCAGATTCTTTACACATTTTTGATTGCTATGGATGTTTTTTAGTTCTATTAATATGGATTATTGCCTATAATATATGATTGTAGCAAAGGTGCGCCATTAATGTGTTTATTGTAGATGTGTCGGCTCTTGGGCTATTCCAGTTGACTCTCCATAGTGGTACCTGCAACTCGCTTGGGAGTATGTTGAATTTGTGTAGTTTATGTGGGTATCATCATGAGAAGACATTTGAATTGGATTGCCTACTAGTGTTGGTGTAAAACTTTCAATTGATCGCCGACTTTCATTCGTGGTTTATTACTTTCGACATGCCTTATAAGATTTCGTATGCATTTTTATTATACTAGTGAACGCACATGCAAGACACATGTCGTAGTATAGTTGGGTATGTAATAGCGTTGACTGATTTTTGTTTATTTTTGCAGATATCACTAATTATATATTATTTAGCAGTTCAGCTAAGCTAAAACACCATTGAGTAATATGTGAGTCTCCAAAAAAAGGAAAAAAGAAAGAAAGAAAGAAAAAAAGATAGGTACCAACTTATCAAAAATTAGAATTCATTAGCAGCACTTATTCTAAGTTTTAACACAGACCTTCATCCAATCCTTGGGATCGCAAATTTATTTGTTAAACTTTAAGTTCATTATCACTCAGGTACAAACAAATCATATTGTTTTCTCCATCTAACAATTTTAACAAACCTATATCATTAAAGAAAATAAAATGACGAGATTCACAAAGCCTGTAATTGCGATAGTTTTCTCTACATAGCTCACCTAATTCCACGATCACATTTTCCTCAGAATAAATACTTAAGAGGTATAAGTTTCCATCGTTAATAAATTCGATGAGAGGATGATAAAATAATTGATAAATCTTGACTGACACGATTTTTTAGTATCTTGGTTTTATGTAGATAGACATTTATATATGAAGAGTAGTCAGATCTCTTATGAGCTGAAGATGAATTAAGTATTCTATCTAGAAGTATCTTACATGCTCTTCAACAAAAGTATGAACAGTTGCATCAGGCAAAATTGGTCGACCAATGATTGTTTGAGTTTTTGATCCCAACATAAGAACCTTATTGATTGAGGATCAACTGCAATAGAATGGTCAATGACTGCATCAGATGACATTCCCAACAGAGCACTCTAACTTAATATAAATAGTTAACATCAACAAATAGATAATTAAACAAATTCAATTTGAAAAAATATTGGACATGTATAGTGCGTATAAGAATGTCATTATTTGTATTCTAAAAAAAGTTTAGGAGCGGATTGCAATTTATTCTTTATTTTTGTTTTGTTTTGTTTTATTTAAATAAGAGGATATATTAGTCATTTTATATTAAAAATTGGTGAAAAAAACGTTCAGTGCAAAGAATGTGAAAGGTAAGGACGTTCTGCGTCAAAAAACGAAAGGTAAGAACGTTTCCACAAAAATATTCTAAAATAGGGATGTTTTGAGCCAATTACTCTTGTAAATTCTTATTATTCCATTAATCACTTTGGCCAAGGAATATTTTGAAAAAATTGTCCAGAAAAAGAACCAATAATAGTATGTGGATGTTACGCGTCATTTCCACCATATTGGTAAAGATAATAAGAAGAAAAGTAATCCAATATTCAATGGCGGCTGGACAGTCTAGAAAGCACCGCGCTCGAGATTCCTATCATTGTTGCAAAAAACCCCCACGAATTTCTTCAATTCCATTGTCAGTTTTGAACTTTAAAATCAATTCAAAGCCGATATAGAGGGAGGAAAAAAACAGAGAATCAAGTCAACGAAATGGATCCATTAATGGAGGAAGAAGAGTACAACTGGAGAGAAGTGATACTCCCGTCGCTAATACCAGTTGTGCCGGAGCCCGAACTGGAGAGAGAAACCGGAGAAAGAAGGAGAGGACGCGACATAATAATCGCTGTTGATCATGGACCCAATAGTAAACACGCTTTTCATTGGGCAATAACTCATCTCTGCCGCCTCGCAGATACCGTTCACCTTGTACATGCCGTCTCCAGTTAAGCCCAATTATTTTCATTTTGCTCTATATATTAACTCTAAGGAAAGATTGGGGACATGACTTTCTACTCAAATAATAGGTCGAGGATCAATAGTCAAAAATTTCTTGATTCTTATGCATTTGTTTATTTTTTGTGTTAGGTTTGAAGAACCAGGTTGTTTACGATACGACGCAGGTTCTTATGGAGAAGCTTGCAGTGGAGGCTCTTGAGGTTGCTATGGTAATTTCTATTTCTTTTTCTAGATGTAATCTCAATTTGTTTTGGTAGTTTTGTGTTTTTGTGGTGTTTTCATGGAACATTTGATGCTGCAAGAAATAATATTGGTTAGTTTAGGTGACATTAACATTGAGCATAAACCTCTCTATATCTTAGCAAAAGTGACATTTGATTCATTTTATAGTTATGGTTAAAAACAATGCAAATTATGTATTGAGATGAAATAATTAACAAAATATTACACCATAATGTATGCATATGAGAAAACATGCAATCATTGGACACAGAGTTCGTGACGTAGGAAGCTTTTTTATAATTTTTCTGTCACATTGTAATGTGAATAATATTTCTTGAGACCAATTTTCACGGTTCAAAAAATGGTTTTGGGATTTCTGCCAAAAGTTTACATAAATTAAAGTTTTTGCGCGATTGAATAATTTATTGATCAATACTATCTCCTTCAATGGACTAGTATGTCTTCTTGCCATCTCTTTTCCTCTTTACAGTTTACAGGTAGTACGGTCCTTTTATGCAGAGGTATGTCTGTTTCGGTGTCTACATTGTTCTTGTACTCAGATAGTCTTGCTTATGCTCATCTTTTTATTATGAAAAATTTAAACTAATTCTGGCTTTCATAGATTGTGAACCTCGATTAATTTTATTGTTTCTATAAAACTCATATGACTTTTGAAAAGAGAGAGGAAAACAGAAGTCCGGTCGTTAACTCTACGGATTTGCTATTTTCTAGCTTTAATGGTATTTTATATAGAATTCATCACATTACAAATAGGTGAAGTCAAAGGCTAGGATCGTGGAAGGAGATGCAGGGAAGGCAATTTGCAAGGAAGCAGAGAGGTTGAAGCCTGCTGCTGTTGTTCTTGGTACCAGAGGCCAAAGCTTGATGAAAAGGTGTCACTCTCCCTCGTTCTTTCACCCCTCCACCCACCCACCTGTTTATGCTCGACTGACATTTTTGTTTGACTCTATTTCAGTGTGCTACATGGCAGCGTTAGTGAATATTGCTTTCACAATTGTAAAACCGCACCAGTCATAATTGTTCCTGGAAAAGGTATAATCTCTGTTAACCCAAATTATTGAACTTATTAGTTTTAAGTCTTACGAAGTGATATAAATTTTATATTCAATAACAGAGGCCGGGGAAGAATCTGTTGTGTAATGGAGCAGGCAAAGATGAGTAACTCCAACGAATCCTTGTCCCGCATGTTTGTGTTAACTGCAGCTCTTTCTAGAAAGCAAATTCCTGTTCAGAATGATTGTGTGTGTGTGTGTGTGTGTGTGTGTGTGTAGATTAGATTTCTATGTATCGAGTTATTACTGATGTTAAAATTTGTGTTGAATTGCATCTCTATTTATTTGATCGTCTTGCTTCCTCACATCTTCCGATATTTCATTCTGCATGTAAACTGTCATGGTTATTTATATTCGCGCACTCACGCATACACAAAATTTCACAACAGCTTGTGATTAAGTGAAAGATTGACTGGTACTAACATGAAAGCAAGATACTCTAAATTCGGGATCACCATCATTGTTTATACAATTTCTTTAGAATTTTTCACTGGTGTTCCCAATTTTTGTTTTACTCACATCTCGAACGAATTCAAGAATGCTCGTAGAGATTTTGAACCAGTCGGCGGGGTTTAGTTTGCTGGTTCTGAACATCTATTTATGCAAAAAAGTTGACTGGGCAAATTCCCTTCAATTTAGATGCATAAAGTTCCTTGATATAGATTACAATGCCTAGCAGTATGTACAGTACTAGAGAGGATTAGTGCCCTAGAGGATTAGAATGTACGGGGATACTGTCAAGTATTCCTTATCAAACAAGTTTGTGGCTATCTATCTGTGCATTGAAATGTGAATGGCATACGCATGTAATATCTAGTAGGGTTGAACAATGAAATCGTCAAACCATAATCGTTGGTTTGGATCTATGTGGATCCGTCAATGTTTTGATTTTGAATCGAACAAAATTGTTTCAAAGTGCTTTGGTTTATGTTTCAATCTCTGCAAACTATTTCAAACCATCCAACCGTCTAAAAAAAAATTGAAATAAATTAATGTAAATTTAATCGAATCCAATTAAAAATAAACACATCTTAGTTAAAAAGATACAATCATATTAGACATTATCCAATCAAGCTCAATACGTAAATAGACAATTATTGATCACAGTTAATTAATTAATTTGCACTCAAATACCCATTAGTCATCACAGTTGAGAATGTAATAAATCCTCAAATTGCGTGAAAGTGTTAAATAATTGTTGTTGAACCATATTCATTGATAGTTCATTACAATTGAGTAGACAATTAAATCTAGATTTTAATTCAAACTCACACATTTCTTTTCTTTCTACTAATAATTTTCTTGAATTTAGGCTAAATTTTCAGGTTAGATTATTCAATTTTCTTATTATTCGGTGATCGTTTGTTATATTTTATTGGTAATTGTAGGATTTTTTTTTTAATTTAATTTAATTTTTTTTAAATTTGTGCTGGTCTCCCTTGAATAACATACTATTTATTTATTTATTTATTTGATTCTTAATTTCTTAGTTTGGTCGATCAAATAATTATTTACATTTTAACTTAGTTTTTATATTTAATTGTTAATTGTTAGATTGATTTAGTGAATTATTTAAATGGTCATTTTGAAGATTTGATCAATGAGTCTTTTGACATATTCAATGCAAATAAATACAAGATTGTTCTCCAAATTACTAAAGACGTGTTAATTATTCAAATATCTATAATTGTTTTTGAGTCTTCATTCCCTATTAGTAATCGGATTCTTAATTCTTTTAGGAGTTCATTGAATACAAATATGGTTGATATGGTGATTTTCCTTAAAAATTGGTTGCATGGTAATAAGGAATGTAGAGTGATTCATCAATTTTTGGATGAGGTAGAGGTATTGGATGATTCACAAAAAATTACAGATATATTATTCATTTTATTTTAATAGTTATTTTATCTCATTTAACTATAATCAATGAATTCATGTATAATATTCCAATCTTTAGGAAGGGAATGAATTATGTATTACAATTGCAGATGTTGCGTCAATTAGTATCGATTAAAAAATTAAAATGTTTTTAATGATACTATTTAAACCGTGGTTTTAAATCAAACCAAACCGAAAAAATGGTTTGGATTGGATTAGTTTGGTTTAGAAATTGAAATTGTTTGGTTTGATTTGGAAAAAATTCAAATCGTTTTAAGTGATTTGGTTTGAAAACTTATTGCAAACCATCCACACTGAACTGTATTCACCCCTACTATCTAGCGCATCTTGTCTAGGGTACATGACACAATTTTGCATGGACGTGTGACACAGGCTCGTGCCCACAAAATGAATGCATTGCACGGAGGCAATTATTTAGGTTCTTAGACAAGCATCATGAGAAAACTACATTATTTATTTAGGTTCTTAGAGAAGCATCACGAGAAATACTACATGAACGTATATGTTTTAACATGATTTTGTCCAGGATCGGACAATTTTAGTTTTTTCTTTTCTTGTCTTTCTTAATCTTGGGCATGTTCGGAGTGGCTTATAAGTGAACTTATAAACACGAGAGAGACTATTTAGCAGTAGAGTTCACCTTTCAGAACAAGATATTAGTGTCTATTCTCCTTACACGAGTATCTACATAATTAATATAATATCACACACACACAAGGTTCTATAAGTCGTAATGTGTAGCAATGCGTTTTGATCGAACATCAAGTATTACAAGCATATATGTGCTTATGCGAAGTGTTCGCTAAAATTATAAACCGCAAGTGCACGGGCCGCGTTCAAGTAATAAATTGTATTATGAGTTCAAGTCGATCATTCATGGAATGTTTACTCAATTACACAATAGTTAATTTAATTCTAAAAATTTAGCACGAAATAGGATTTTGTTTTTAAAAATAGTAAAAATAACTAAAAACTTTACGAAAAGAACAAATCTAATATTTACGGAAGTAGTTGGGGTTCATAATTTCACTTAACCATAACCTAATTAATTACTCCACATGCAAATTAACAAATTACTAATTAAGTATGTTAGAACATATTTTTCTATTTTAACTAATTACCTCTCCTGAACGAAATCAGCCTAATCAATTTGTTTAACATACTATATCTCTATATTCATTAAAGCCCAAACAATTGCATTAACTCTTTGTGAAAATTGCTCAATGGGTAACTTAGGATTATGAGTATATCTCTATCTTTTACAAGAACCTAGGAAATGTTTGTGGGTTAAATGATCTGTTTGTGTAATTGATTGATGGGGAAATGTTTGTGGGTTAAACTCATCAATGAGGGGATCATTTTTCAATGATTTATGTGGCGGTGGGTGGTGATTTGAGTATGGGCCAATGGTGGCTCCATTCACGAAGGGAGATTTCATAGCTTTTAATTGAGAAAATGGATGAAAACGATGATTTCTGCAATGAAAGGCGAAAATAAGGGTGAAAATACAAAAATAAAATAAAATTGAAAGTTAGACATTTTGCACAATAATATTGAAATATATAAACGTTTTGTGCTAATTACCCATCTAATTAAATAGAATAGAAAGGGTTGAGAAAAATGATGAGTAATATTGGGAGAAAAAGTATACCACAATATTTTATTTTATTTTTTAGTTTTAGTTTTTATTGTATTAAGAGTATAATTGAAAATTTAATATGGTGTATTTATTTAAGATATATTTTAATTGTAGTGTGATTATAATGTGTTTTGTGGTGGTAATATTATTATCCTAATTTTTGTCCAAAAAATTTGTTTGAAGGTGTAAAAAGACTCATTTGCCTCATCATATTTCTATATAAGCAAAAAAAATAAAAATAAAAATAAAAATCAATAAATACAAAGGTTCGTTTCAAAATTCGTTTATAGAATATTTGAACAAAAATCATCAACAAATACAAATTTGCTAATTGATTGAAGGTTGAAAATACGAATGCGATGAAAAAAGTTGTGGATGTAACTGCAAAAATGAGTAAAGACTTAGAATTTTCAATACGTTTGGAATTTGAAACTTCAATTTCAACTAAGAATTACCTTAGTTGCGAGTTTAACACTTCTACTTAAAACCATTAAGGAGTGATTAGAGTTTCACCGAATTATATTAATGGTCTTCCGCCACCATTACCTCATGCAAATAGAAGTTATATCTGGAGAGACTTTTGCTATATGCTTGATAGATGGAGAATTCCTTTCCTAGCCTAGTTAAGCAACTAGTCATTGACTCAAGTGCTTATAGGAATGTGTATGTATGAATATGAATTGACAATTCCTTGATTCTTGATGATCGGTAATTAACTAACTTGAGAATTTCTTACTTACAAACATCCTTTAAATGGCTATACTTCGTATTTTGTAACTGTCCCTTTCCTTAATGTTATAAAATTTAAATGTTCCAGCTCACATGTGATTACTAGCTAGCTTCATACTCTCAAGCTGTTAAAGATTTAAGCTCATCATTCATAGAGCATTTTTGGCTATGCTTAAAAATAATTTTTGAAGTAATTTTTTTATTGGATAGAATTGAAAACATTTTGACATGATGTAAGAGTTACTTTCAAAATAAGTAACATTTTTCAAAATAAGTAACATTCCAACGCTCTCATCATCCTCATCACCATTAACCTCAGACTTTGACTTGTCGGACACTTCAGCACCTCCAACCTATAAAATAGTTCGACACAAGTGTGAGTATTGCAGTCTAAACTAAAAAGTGCATAGTTCTATGCTTCTCATAGATGGATTACCAAATTCTTATTGCAGTATTCCATTTTTGCTCATATTCCTCCTTTCATTTATCTGTCTTTTGCACAGAGGGGGCTTTTTCCTTATTTTCATAACATTAGGAAATTTCTCGAGAAGAAGAATAAAATATAAACAATATCATAGACTGCATATAATTACCTCATCACTCATGGACTTCCACTTATCTCCACCAGATTTTCCAACCTACATTATTATTTATTCCCAAAAGGAAA
>CAIGRS010291203.1:0-16680 GCA_903798395.1 Fraxinus floribunda
CCCCCAAGGCCCAAAAAAAAATTTGAAAGGTTTTTTTTTTTTTTTTTTTAATAACAGTTTTTCATGTGTAAAATTTATTTTATTTTATTTTATTTTTGCATATTACCCCGGTTTGAAATTTTGTAGTCCGGTCTTGGATCCAATCCTGGATTCGTCCCTGGTAACGACGGTGATAATTTAACTGTGGCTAAAGATCTGTGCAATAGAGAGAATTACATACTCTTAATTACGACTTTAATAACATTAATATGGTTAAAAACAAAATGCAGCAACATTATAGAGTGGAAAAGGTTGATTTTAGTGATTTTTCTTTGTGCTCAGGTTTATGGTTGTTCTAGTGATCTAGCTTATTCTCCCTTGGCTTACTGTGTCAGTCAATCTATGTGCTTGTTCTTGTAACACTGTCTCTTGAAAAGTACAACTTTTAGGAATTTCAACAATTTTTAGAGTTCACCATTATGGAAGAAACCAACTATTAAGTTTAATTTTAGGTGAACTTCTTCATTCTTTATACTAATTTAAGAAGCAATTTAGATTTTGCTTGTCTATTGATTGGGATGTGACGTTATGTAAGATCCTAAAGTGAAAATGTTTATATGAAAGGCCATACAGTTAAATGTATTCTGCTTGTCTATTGATTGGGATGTGATGTTACATAAGATCCTTAAGTGAAATTGTTTTTATGGTAAAAATTTCCCATTAAAGTTACAGTTAATATATTTTATATTTTGTACTTTGAAGTGGGTAATCAGTGATAGGTGCATATATTGTGATGCTACAAAATCCAGCAAAGTTTTGAGCTTAAAAGTGTTTTGGGTCACATTTACTACTTTCTCATCACTACGTTAAGTAACCTTGTTTTTCTTAACTTTTTCCCTTTTTCTTTCCAAGAAGTTCAGAGTAAATATTGTGTAACACATGTTGAACTCTATTTACGTTTTACATCATCATGCCTGAAAAATTAGATAATTATTAAGTGGAACTCTCCTGTGCTTCTCTTGCCTAATGTTTTCTCCCCCTATGGTCTTTGCTTACTGTTATTGCCATTCAGTGCTATACTTTGGCATGTATTTTTCTTTGTTCTCTAATTATTATATTATCCAACTGGTGTTTGGTTTCTATGTATTCATAATATCTTTTACTTCTCTGTACTTGAGTCTTAAATGTCAATCATTCGCTGGCATCATCTTCAGTAAGATAATCTTTTCGTTAGTAATAGCTCTATAAACTTGTAGTAAAATCATAATTGCTGGAGTATTTAGCAGAAGATTTATAGCACTCCATTTCACTTGTCCATCAGGTTGCTAGCAAAAAATAAAATAAAAAAATTGCCACTGTAACGTGTATGGAAGCTTTACATTTTTCTGATACACATGTTTTTCATAATCAGAATAGATTAGGAATATAATTCCAAAACATTTTTTCATTTTATTTTACCTAGCTTTATGAGAGAATAAAAGTAAATGTTTTGCATTTTCTAGTACTTGTCAACTCAATTAGTTATACTCCATTTTTTTTTTCTTAATTTTTGGTTTATTATAACTAGTGTACATATTTGTATATGAAATATTCTCTTTATGCTACTTAAGCCAACATCTTACCGAGGGCTCAAATTGAACGTATGATACTCAAGAAAGGAAACAAACTGGTTTTATAAATTTTGCACATTAAGCAATATATTGCAGTAAAGGAATTAAGTTCTCTTTTATCTCCTTTCCTTCTTCAGTACACTGTAGTTTCTCAGTCGTACAGCTTGCTTGATACTATAGTGGTAACTATAATTTCACTCTTACAGATAGTACTTGTTATTCTTAGACATCTGATTTTGAATGATATAAATTTCCTTCAAAATCACTTCACTTCAAAACTTGGGAGAAGAGGAAGATAAAAAGCAAGCCCTTGAGTGCTAGATAGTCTTTAAATTGTTTAATCTGTTTACGTTATTTGATATTGTTTATGCTTTGCTTTGATTACTGTCTTCTTCCTCTTCCTCTTCGTTTTGGTATCTTTGGGTGGTAAAAATTTGGGAGTAGAAACTGATAGCTGTTTAATATCTGTTTTGTGCTGTCACAGACACTGATCTAGCACATCTAAAAGTAACATTACAATAATATGAAGTGTTAGAGAAGGTGAGTATTTTACCTCCTCCAAAGGATATGTCAGCTGCTGGAATGCCTATATGTTGCACAAAGGCTGCATAGTCCGACCCACCACCTCCTAGCCTCCCAATCTTAGTGAAGAACAAAGAGATTATCAAATTAAAGATATAAATTTAAATGGTCTGCTTGTCTCCCTTTCTTTTTATTTCCAAAAATTAAATAATTAAATAAACCTATCAAGTGAAAAAAAAATGAATTTCTCTTCAGGTATTCTATAACACTTACCTCAGGATTCTTTGCAGATCTAACCCATGAATCATAGACAGTTTGTGTTGAGTTATCCGGGTCTAGAACCTTCAAAAAACAAATATATTCTGGATGAATGAAAATTTGTAATGATTAGATTGACATGGATACTGTCATTCAGAATGTAGCATCAAAATTGCCTCAAATTCTTGGAGTTCGTCTCATCTCATGATTTCAAAATATGTAGTTACTATGTTGACACCTACAATAGAACCTTAAGAGATATCAATGTTAATCATAGTTGCTTTAGGTGTTTATGACTGAGCACATTTATTGTGATTGTACACCACTACCGACAAACATTCTTTCTACATGATACCTGTTGAGTAGCTTGTATGAGTAGTTCATCGAGCTGTGGGGTTGCAGAGGCATCAAACCCAGGTCCTGCAACTGCGATATCTACATTCAGGTAAGCAACAACTCTTGAGGTCAGCATTTGTCTGTTCTCTTCCACCCATTCAGTCGATCCTATCTGAGGTACACAATTTAGTTAAAATTCTGCCAGCACAAATTTTTCGGTGTGTGTTGTTGTGGGTGGGGTGGGGGGTATCAAGGTTAACACAGGATAGATTGAGAGAGACCAGCCCATACTCCTCAGCATCCCAATTGCAGAATACAATTGTACGTCTGGGTTTCCACCCTTTTTTCTGCAGCTTCCACAGCCTTTGTGCAATCTGTGTTTCACACTCAAATCAGGTAAACTAGGTATTTCATTGAGAGACAAAAATACACACTTTGTCAATGGATCATGCAGGAAAATTGCCTGGAATTATAATCACCTCAAGCAGGGTTGCTGTGCCACTGTTGGGATCAACAGCTCCAAATGTCCATGCATCTCGATGATTACCCAAAATGACATATCTGGCAATGTTTCCTAATTCAGTTAGAAAATAACTATTTATACATAAAGTATAATCTTCAATTTTCTTGTAGCTTAACCAATTTATCATTCTAATCTGTGCCCTTAAATGAATTTTGTAAAAGTAATGACGATTTCATATAAAATTTCTAACATTTGCTTTCATATGATATAGCATCTATCATGGAAAACTGGAAGTATGTTTTCTTGCCCAATAAAACTTTCAAAACTTACCTATCAGGTTCTTCTGCTCCTTCAATAATGCCAATAACATTCTGGATTGTGCTTATGACTTGTTTTCCCTGTAAAGATAAAAACAATAGTCAGAGATTAGTGATGGGCTTACAGTCTGTCTCTTATATAGCTTTTTCACTTTTACAGGTGGATGATTAATGTATGCAACTATGGAGTTTGACAACCAGCTTAGAAATCCTCCTGGCACTTACCGTGTAACTCAAGTTCACAATTCCTGGTCCTGGTCCAACCCTGTAAACAGGGGCTTCTTTTCCTCCTTGCCAATCATCATTTGCCACCTGTCCACCAAGGGACCTAATAATCTCATAGCCATCAGCCCAAGAAATGGGCAATGAAGGTATTAGGGGAACATGACCTCCCTTTTCTATTTCATCATCTGAAACTCTCTCGCATTCTTCAGTGCTAGGCCACCCTGGTGTGGTAGGATCGCCTGCATCTTTATAAACTGAACCCACCTGAACGCCACTGGGAGGCATCCACTTCTTATTAGGAAACCATTCTGTATCTCCTCCACCTCCATAATCCTTCTTGTCTGTGAAAATTAGCACTCCTATGGCACCTTCTGCATAAGCGTTCTCAACTATATCCCCTCTGAATATCTTTCCATACCTTGCCAAAGCAAGGGTACCTAAAACATTCACTCCCATTTCTTTCAATGTTATATAGTCTTCTACCCGTCCATAATTTACATACACCACAGGACCAGATACAGAGCCTGATTTAGCATATGCATGGAATGTTGGCAAGACTTCATTTGCTACATCTGCATATGGATCTCCATCATAAATCTCCTGGCGCAGATTAAATTAGATAGGTGGGTCCGGAGGAACCCGTATTAGTGTCAAAGAACGAGATACTGGGTAAGTCAAGGCAGTATAATAAGATGCTATATGTGATCGAATGTTGTAGGAAGTGAGAGTGGACAGAACATAGTCGGCTGCTTCGGCGTTGGCTTCTGTGCCGGCGACGTGGGGCCGTCGAGTAAGCATGTACAGGTGATTTGATATTGATGCATTGTCTGACAGGGAATCAGATATAAACAAGGAGTGGTAGAGAGATTTTTGAGTGGTTGAGAAAAAGATGAAAGAAATAGAAGTGGCTAGAGCTATGATGCTTGATATTGTTGCCTTAAACATTGAGCTTGGCTTTGGTAAATAAAAAAAGAAGAAGAAGAAGAAGTAATTCTTGATGGGGTATTCGTTGATTGGTTTTTCACTAGTGTATATTCATATTGAGTTAAAGGGGTGGATGTGTCGAGAAACACAGTGTCAGTGTTTGTGAGAGAGAAGGTGGAGGTCCTGGAGGAGTTTCAGTGTTTTTATCCTTTTAAGAATATCTGGAGTGGTGGCGTGGATTTCCAAATTATTCTGTGTCTTTTATTTATATGTCATTGTCTGTGAAAAGCCTTTTGTCCTTATCTTAATAGCATATAATAACAACAGCAGATGCCAAATCAATCAGAGTTTAGTTTTACCATTGAATATTATTCATAGTCAAAACTATCGGTATTCATCATACATGACATACACGTATTGCATGCATCAAATAATAATGCGACACATATTTTTTTTTTGATATCTGTGAATGTCCGGACTAACTTGTGCTCACCTCGACTAATCCCATGAAACCCTGAAGTTTACGGCCTAGTGGTCCCGAGAGGACTCGAACTGGTGACCATTGGGGAGCAAATATAAGATCTGACCAATTGAGCAACCCCTCAGGGTTTAAAGCGACACATATTTGTTATGTAAAGTGACTATAGGTAGTTTTCAGTATAAATAGCATTACTCCTCACCATGAGAAGATAAATTTTGTTTAAGTTTGTCTTCTATTGCATTTCATTTAATTATCCAATAATATTCTCGTTTTCAGTTTTGTAAGTATATTTATTAATTTTAAGGAGAAATTTATTTGGTCCAAAATAATTAATTCTATTGAATAGGTCCGACTCTTCCGCGGTTACGTCTTTTGAATTTTATGACTGTTGACGTCGAAAATTGTATGTACAAAATTCAAGCCAACTTAGAATGTAAATGAGGATTTTTACTGATAATGATTTGTAAATTACAAGAGTAAACTACAAGGATTTTCCTTTGTTTTTGCCAAAGGAGATATTTGAAATATCAAGTGTTTTGAATCATCTCCCTTCTTGAGGATACATTCATCCCTTTTATAGGGGAAGATAGGCATGTATGCATGATTTTCTTATCTTATTAGCTACAGTACCGAGCTGAGAAAGTACATCATTGGCACGTTTGGATTGGTTTAATGAGTTCGGCTTGTCGGTCATCATGAGTTTATCTTACATGTGGTCCCCAACAATTAATGAATTACTTAGGGAAGGAAGCTAAGGCATATGATTGGTGGAACTAGGAGGTGTTTTCATGAGCATATCCAAATGTAATTGACTGATTGGATGTTGACAGTGTGTAAGGAATCTCTAATCATTATGTCTCCTCAATAACGACGGTCATTAGTACGAGTTGACCTCAAATGCCCGACTTTAAATTAGCATGAGCTTAATGCATATAACAAATTGTATTTAATGAGGTCGGATTACCCCCAGGTCAGTGCTCGCCTTGGTAAGGTCGCATGTCGGATTATCCCCAAGTCGGTGTTCACCTTGGTGAGGTTGCAGGTCGAATTAACCCCCAGGTCGGATATCAACAACGACCATTGGCCATTGAATAGACATCAAATTATTTGCAAGTTGCTTTTCGGTCTTATTGAATTTTACTACATTCCCTTTCAAATTCAAGAGGAAATTATACCCTGACCGGTATTTAAACTACCATTTGCGTACATCAGATTCCTAATTTGACTTTTCAAAACTCAGGTTTTTATATCTAATTAAATTACTAATTATAAATTTATATCCCAATTAATAATTTCATCTCAAAATCAAAAACCTAAATTCGTCTCCTTTCCTCCCCTCGCCGTCCCCTCTCATCCCCGTCTATGTGCTCAAAAGCTGCCGCTGTCACCTCTTCCACTCGCTACGTCACTGACGCTTCTTCCTCTCTCTCTACTCACCCTCTCGTTTCTTTTGTCTGGACTCCACCTGCTGCCGTCGCGACTGGTGTGCACTATGCTGATGGATATGTGTAGATCCGTTCGCTGCGGGGTGTGGGTGCGTGCAGTTGACGTTCATTTTTGTGGCGAGGGAATCTAGGGTTTCGCAAACTGCCGATTGATGTTGCTTTTTTGCTATTGGGCGGTTGATTTGCTTGTGGTGGTGGTTTTGGCGGTGGTGACCATGGTGGTGGGGGAGGTTGTGACGAATCTATGTAGATCCATTTGTTGCAGTCCGTTCGCTGCGGGGTGTGGGTGGTGCTGTTGATGTTTCTTTTTGTGGCACGGGAGTCTATGGTTTTGCAAACTGCTGGTTGATGTTGATTTTTGCTATCATGCGGTTGATGTTGCTTGTTGTGGTGGTTTTGGCAGTGGTGACCATAGTGGTGGGAGAGGTTTGTGGTGTTGCTTTGTATGAGTGGTTGATGTTTCTTGTTGTGGTGGTTTTGGCGACCATGGCGGTGGGGGAGGTTCTGGTGTTGGTTTGTTTGAGATGGTTATGTTGCTATTGGGCGGCAATGGTGGTGGTGCTGCAGGTGGAGGTAGTGGCGATATGGCGATGCGGTGTGGGGTGCGGGGTGAATCTGGGTGGGTAGTGCAGGTGGATTTGTGGTGTGCATTGATGGATATGAATAGTATGGTAGTGGTCACAAATGATTTTGTTGATTGTAACCAATAATTTAGTTGGTGTGTGACCATGAATTAAATAAATTGTGATCAATACATGCTGTGTGACCTAAAATTTATTAATTTGTGACCAATAATTTGATAAATTGTGACCTTAATATAATTTATGTTTAATTTATGTGATGTTTATGACCATAAAATAAGTAGTGACTTATAAATTTTGTGATTTGTGATCGATTAATAAATTGTGACTTTTAAATTTTTAAGATGTGACCTAAGAACAAATTGTGACCTAAATTTTTTTGAATTGTAATCAAATTACATAGATATGTGACCTTAATATTATAATATATTAACATTCGCAAGAGTTGGAATATTCGTCGGAATTGGAACAGTCGTCGGAATAAAGCGACGACAGAATGGTCGCAGAATAGTCGCCGGAATTGGAGCTCTCACCAGAACGGTCATCGAAATAGTCGCCGGAGAAGAGTGGTGATCGAAAAAGTCGCCGGAATAATCTCCGAAGCTATAGAGGTGATGGAGGTGGCGGTAGGTTAATTATGTTATAATATAATTAAATATTAATAATAAATTGATTTAATAATTATTATTTGATAAATAAAAATTTAAGGTAACCTGATTTTTGAAATTTGAAACTTGTTTTTGTATTTTTGAAATGGAGGAAAGTAAATGCCTGATTTATGTATTGTTCCCCAAATTCAATGTGATCTAGTAATGTTATTGAGCATCACCAGTTTATGTGATAATGGGTTTACTCACATTGTCCAATTAAGTTATAAATATTTTTACCTAAACACAACATGCTCTAAGCATAAGATATTTAGCCAGCAAAATATGTTAAGAGAAAACACTACTCTACTGTTGGTTACCAACTAACAATTGTGGGTTTTGAAAATGGTCCGTTTGATTGTAAAGGTGGAAAATGAGTGGAAAGAAAATGTTTTACAGGGAATTGATTTGCCTATAAATTATTTTACTGAGAATTGTAATTAATTGTGTTTGATTGATATAATTTTTCACTTGAAAAATACTAAAAGTTTGGTTCTGTATGGCTCAGTTCTTTATGAAAATTGTCCATTGAAGTGATAATTTTACTATACTAGGAATTGAATTGCCTAGAATTTGTTTTACTGGGAATTGTAATTAATTGTGTTTGATTGGTATAATTTTTCACCTGAAAAATGTTGAAAGTTTGGTGTCCGTTTGACTTCATTTTTTATGGAAATTGTCCATTAAAGTGATAATGTTTTCTACCATTGTATCTAGAATTTGTTCCAATTGCCAAAAAATAAAAAAAAATAAAAAAATCCATATCGAATGTCATTCGTTTGGCTTTGTTTTAGATGAAATTTGTCAATAAAAGTGAATTTTTTTTTTACCATTGTGTCTAGAATTTTTTCCGATTGTCAAAAACAAAAAAAAAAAACTGAAAAATATTTATCAACCAAAATATCAAGAATTTATTTTCTTCAAAAAGGTGGAATATCTGAAAAGTTGGAAAATATTTTCCTGAAAAATTTTGCCTATCAAACGCTACAAAAGTCGAAAAATAAAAAAAAAATGGAAATGTATAGTATCAAATGGAGCCTTAAAGAAAATAAAAGTCTGGAAGCTCAATCACAATCAAAAGAAATAAATAGTCAATTATCCCATCAAAAATGGCACAATAAAATCAAATCAATCAAATATAATAGTAATCAATTCAACTTTCTCAAATGCTCCAAATTCTTAAGGTTAGCCTTATCCTCAATAGTTAATAGCATGCCTAATAATTGAATTCAAACCCTCCAACCTCTCTTGACGTATTAAATGTACATATCAAATGAATATAAATATGGAAAAATAAAAAATTTGCCCAGTAATATATGAATTGATGGTAATGTGATTAATGTTTTTAAATGAAAAGTAAATAACATTGTTGGTAAAAGAAAAAAAAAATATAATGATAAAATTGTTCATCAAATTTTTCTTAAACATTCCAACTTTTTATATATTTTAGATTAGATTAGGATAAAATAATAATAATAATAATAATAAATGAGGAATCGCAATTGAGAAATGATCGATTTCTAGTCATTTTTTGGTTTTTGAATCAAAACTGTTGGTACTCGACTTTAAAATCGAATTTATTATTATTATTATTCAACAATTTTACCCATCAAATAGCAAGTTTGCAAAGCTTGTAAGTAGCAAATTTGCAAAATCTAAGTATCACTACTAAAAATCAGCTCTTCATCTACAGATAATTACTAACGGATATAATCCGTTGGTAATCAAAAATGAATTATCCGTTAGTAAAAATATTAGACTTTTAACTACGAAAATCACCATTGGGATTTTCGTTGGTAAAAGTAGTAGCTCTTCACCAATGGATGTTACATGCCTAATGTTGTTGTTTAATATGCTTACCATTTACTACGACCATTTCAGTAGATGATATAATTCAACTTTTTTTTCTAAAAAATATGTCAACCTTTCGCCTGCGGATTTTCCGTGGGTGAAGAGTAGTTCATATTACCAATGAAATTTTCGCTGCTAATATTAATCAATTTTGATAATTAAAAAATTCAAACATTTTCCTACGAAATATTCGTAGGTAAAAGGCAATTAGTTTTTTCAAAAAAAATATTTCAGCCTCTTCACCAACGAAAATTCCGTGGGTGAAGATTAATTAATATTACCAACGGAATTTCCATTGGATAAAGACTCACACTTTACCAATGAAAAATTCGTTGGTAAAATGTTTACTCATTACCTACAACGCGATTTGTTGGTAACTATTAGTGACCCTCAAATTAACAATAGATTCGTGGTGGATAATATTCCGTAAAGAGTAATATCAATATATCAATGAATATTGTGATTTCAGGAACGAAAAATCCGTGTGTGAAACCTTTTTTTTTTTGTAGTGTATTTTAATAAATCAAATTCATTCATTTGAATAATTAAATCATGTGACTTCCATTCATTATCGCTAATGACCACACTTTTCATGCTATTCACCCTATAAATACTTCTTGAAGTGTCGCAGTCGGAGCTACAGTCGAAATCGGATGCTATTATGCTAGATATTGGATGTTATTTGATGACATATTTGTAGTAGGTTATGAAAAGGTTAGAATGTGTATTTGGTTGTATATTTTGCTTCTTCTATTTTTACCAGATAATTGGAAATAATTTGTATTACCAAGTCATGATTTTTTAGCAAAAATATTATCAGTACAAACGAACCCTAATTGAAACTGACTATTAGTATTTGGTTTCGATTCAAGTAGTTACGTGGAAACCAATGGTTCTGTTTATAAAATGCCCTGAAATGCAATGAATGATTCCGAATATTAAAATATCAATGATGAGTGTGTTTTACGCACGAGTTTTATACCAAATGAACTTAATTGTTTGCCTAATTGTTATGGTTATAGAATGTTTTTAATGTGTGTGCTAGTGTTGTTTCGAAGGTATGGTAATGAGGTAACAAGGGAGGTGTTGAAGCAAGCCAGTGGGAAAATGGACAAAAAATGGCGCCCGAGTGTTGGAAGAAAGAAAAAAAAAGGCAGTAAAGCAGCTCTTAGGCGTTACAATTCTACTCGGCAGCAGTTTTGTTTACAAGCTCTACCACCATAGCGCTCAGGTACTGCCTGCTAACATGTCGCGGCGCCTAGGTGTTGGCACTGCACCGCCAATTTTTTAGGGTTGTTGGGCAGTGAGAAGCCCAGAAAATTACTCCAATTTGGTCAAGGACATGTAGGAAACTATAAATAGACAAAGAAGGCATGAATTGGGGGTTCGCGACATTGAAAATATAGAGATACAACGAGAGATCGAAGAACCAAATCAAAATAAGAAATTCATCGTGAGATTCATTATTAAAGCAAAGATTGGAAGTGGAAGAAGACATTGGTGCAAGAGTTGATTCTTTTCCATATCTATATTCAATTAATCCGGTGATGTATTCAAAGATATTTATTTATTTTTCCTATTAAATTATGTTTAACTGAATTCTAAATTAGGGCGAACAATGTAGTCTTTTTGTGATCCTTAATTATTTAATTCAAAGAATTATGTGATTTATTCTTTTATGTATTGGTTTTATTATGAGATTAATGCTTTGAATTATCTGGCCAATAATCTGATGATTATTTGAGTTTCTTATGAATCGAGAGGTGAGTTTGAGACTTAGAACGTATAATAAAATTTGGTAAAGTAGTATAACGTGTAGAGATACATATACCAATTATTTCGATCGTTATAGAAATTCTTAGAACTATAATTCGTTTAACTAATGGTAATTCGCATAGAGATATGAAACTGAATTAGTTAAATAGGCTCAATGAGAACTCAAGATGGGTAAATTGAATACCATAGAAGAATTCGATCGAACACTACATTAAGTTAGAATCTTGAATTAGGAATTAAGATGATCATTANATTCGATCGAACACTACATTAAGTTAGAATCTTGAATTAGGAATTAAGATGATCATTATATGAAATTATTTTGCCCTAATATTCATTACATACTCGCATCTTTTATCAATCATTGTTTGAAATCTTTTCATACTTTCTATTAGTTTAAGTTAGTAAGTTCACTAAGGAAATTAATGTTCACAACGATTAACATTCTTTATTTGTTTACTTTCATCAAACAAGAGTTAGAAAAATAGATTAAGTTTGAAGTATAGTCTTCATGGGAACGATAATCCGGATTCAAAGGTCCACTATATTACTTGTTACGATATCGTACACTTGTGATATAAAAAACACAACAAATTTTTGGCGCCATTACCGGGGACTATTTACTTTTAGTCTTAATTTATTTTATTTTTAATTTGATTTATTTATTTTCTTTTCTCTGCAGAGAAAAAAGTGTTTGTTGTATGCTCCCTGCCCAAGGCGACGAACTTGAACCGTTTGACTTGGAGATAGAACACACCTTCAAATGAAGACGCAGAAAATACAAACAAAAACAGCAACATCAAATGGCAGAAGATCAAAATATTCCGATCCATATTCAGCCAATAGGACAAGCTGCCACAAGAGTAGTTGTACCACCAAATCAGCAGCAAGAGCGATGAGAAATAAATGAAGGAGATTTACTTGTTTCAATGTTCTTGACACCCATAGCTGCACATGCATGCTCCAGTATTGTATATCCAGATTTCGGGGTAAATAATTTTTAGATAAGAGTATAATGAATTAATTTGATGAGCAACACTCTTCAATTCTACGGGTTGCCTCGTGAAAATCCAAATACACACATCTCCAGATTTCTCTGAAATTATTAGAATTTCCATGCTTCGGGGGTTAATGAATATGCTATTAAGTTGCAATTATTTTCATATACACTTAGAGATGCTGCATTGGAGTGGTTAGACGTTGAACCTCATGCAAGCATTACTATATGGAAAGATCTTACCAGCAAATTCTGCAACAGATTCTTTCCACAGGAAAAAATAGCTAAACTTAAGAAATTCAAATCTTCCAACAGCAGGATGGAAAAAGCTATTACGAGGCATGGAACAGATTTAAAGAGCTTATGCGAAAGTGTCCAGATCATGGGATCCAAATTGGTAATCAAGTGCAGTACTTCTACACCGGACTATCATCACTGTCGAAATCTCAGATGGACTCCTCTGCGGGTGAATCGATTATTGGAAAATCCATCCAACATACATTGGATTTATTCGAACTAATTGCAATGACACACTCAATGTTTTCTTCAGAAAGAGTGGCACCACCGAGAGCACCTGGGTGTATGAATTGGATAACATCGCATCTACGAATGCACAAATATCGGCTTTGACAAAACAGGTAGAGCTGTTGGTGAAATCATAAACGAGAGGAGCACATGCAGTGATGAATGGCCCATTATGTGAAAACTGTGGAGATAATCATTCAACAGAAAACTGTATGTCTATGGGCTTTTTCGAGGAACAGGTCAACTTCATTCAGAATGGTTCCCGCAACTTTAACCCATATTCGCTAACTTAAAACCCATGATGGAGATAGCACCCGAACTTTAGATGGTCAGATAATCAGCCCCGAGAATTTTCCAAATAATGTTCAGCATGAGAAAAAATCAAGTTTGGGGAAGATGTTCAACTAATATATACAAAAGACAGATAAGGTGTTCCAGCAAATCGATACAAATTGTTAGAATCAACATGCATCAATCAAAAAGTTGGAAACACAAATAATTCAGATAGCTCAACAGCTAGCAGAACGCCCACAAGGGAAATTGCCTAAAAATACAGTGATAAATCCAAAGGAGCAAGTACAAACCATTACAACTACAAGTGGGGTACAACTACCTGAGATACATGTGAAAAGGCCAGACAGACGAGAGAAAGAGGCAGAAGTTGAAGGGGCGCCTGGGAACGAGAAATCTACAATATATGAAAATGAAAATGAAGAGAGAGAAGAACTATCTACAGTCAGAGCACCAGTCCTATCATGGCCTATGTGCCACCGATTCCCTTTCCTCAACGGTTGTAGAAGAGAAAGTTAGATAAGAAATTTACAAAGTTTGCTGAGATTTTCAAGAAACTACATATAAACAACTCATTTGTAGATGCAATTGCAGAGATGCCTAGTTATGCAAAATTTTCGAAAAAAAAAAAATCTTGGCCAACAAGAGAAAGCTAGAAAAGCATGAGAATGTTTGCCTGAACGAGGAATGCAGTGTAATTCTATTAAAAAAAGTTTTACTATTCCGTGCACTATTGGTTCTAATTATTTTGAGTATTCTTAATATGATTTAGGTGTTAGTATTAATTTCATGCCACTCTCTATGTACATGTCTCTTTGACTGGGGGAAGCTAAATCTACCACAGTCTCATTGTAACTTGTTGATCATTCTATCAAAAGGCCAAAGGGGATCATTAAAGATGTGTTTGTCAAGGTTGATAAGTTCATTTTCCTGGCGAATTTCATTATCTTGGACATGGAAGAGGATTTAAACATTCCTCTAATCCTGGGAAGACCGTTTTGGCTACGGTGCGAGCTTTAATTGATGTCTATGATGGAAAAATGATTCTTCGAATGGACAATGAACAAGTTATTTTCAATATGTTCAAAGCCATGAAACACCCGTTGACCTCAGATACTTGCTGCCAGGTGGATGTTCTTGATGAGCTTGTGACCGATATTTTTAATGCAACACATAAAAAAAAATACGTGAAGCAGACAGCGCACAATATAAGGGAGCAAAGGCAAACGGAACAGAATGCACAGTAAGTTTGGCTAAACAACCAATTGGACAAAGGCATTGGCAATACGAGTCTCTTGGTTCCAATCCTACCCCACCAGTACCTTCAGTGGAGAAAGCGCCGACTATGGAGTTAAAACCCTTACCATCTCATCTCTGTTATGCATATTTGGGGGGCTCTACCACTTTGCTAGTGATTATTGCTAATAATTAATAACCCAAGAATAACTAACCAAGAGGGGGGTGAATTAGTTTTTGAAACTTTTTCGACACTTAATCTCAAAATAATTTGATACACAAGATATGAATGTAAAGTATGATACAAGAATTAAATATGCAAGTGTGATAACTTAATTCAAGTACAAATATAGCACAATATAAATGACAATGTAAAATAAAATGCGATAATGTAAAGATCACTACAACATTTTATACATTTTATAACATTCAAATATAGCATTTTTATTAGTAATGCTATAAAATAGAAATAAATTTGATCTAAACTTAATATAATAGCATTCATTAAAAAGGCTCACTAAACCAAATAGCCCAAATTACTTCTCTCCCTATTTTACCTAAATATTGGCTTCCCCTTTTGCACCCTATTTTTTTCTTTCATCAAATCTCATGTTTGCCTCTCTTTCCTCCAAGAGAAACTGAAGACCTCTTGCGTCCGCTTGAGAATGAGACAGAAATAAAGAAGCGATGGATTAGCTATTGAAGAAGAAGGGTAATTGTAACACTAGGGAGGAATATGATGTTGTTTCCAATGCTTACCATCAAGGTGTTTACCTTTTCTTCTATCACTAGATCTAGGGATTCACCCATTTATTTCCCTATCAATTTAATTTTCAATTCAATTCTTATTCTTACTATAGTGTTTCTCAAATTAGGTTTAGATGGTGGTAATGCCAAAGGTTACGAAGGTGATTCCGGTGGATATAGTGGTGGTGTAGGGAGGGAAAGGTATCATCCCTATGGAAGGTAGAGCACATATCAGTCAAAAAATGGAGTTCCAAAGCAGTTAATTCGAGCAGTTCACAAGGTACCACTTAGAAATGATTTAATTGCATAAACTTGGTTGGTAGTCGAGTGGCGTGCATATGCTCCTCAAATACTTGTGATTGGAAAAGTGTGACTCTAAATCCCTAGTAACCTTTCCTATTGGTCTATGCATCTGTCTGTGATAGATGCTGCTATTTATAAAAGAAAGATTGTGATAGAATTAAGAAGTTGATTCAGAAATGCGATTACTTCATTCACTAATGGGGATAAATGTCTACTTTAGTTATTTCATAATCACATATCTAGTCTTGAACTGTTAGATGGTAAGGTGCATGACAGAAGTTTGAATTTTATTAGTCCTCGGTGAATAAAGAATACCCTACCGCTTATCTTGTGTAAACACACTGAGTGACATGTTTGTGGTGATTCTTGTTCAGAAATTGAGCCATCTGTCACATTTGTATTTCTTTAAATTTCAACAACAATTTTCTGAAGTGCAGTCTCATTCACATTTATGTGCTAACTTTTTGCAGGAATTTGTACAGATGCGTCCACTGTAGAGACATTATTTCTAAAATATTCAGGGACTAATCATTGTGGTTGATAGCAATGATCGAGATCGTGTTGTTGAAGCAAGGGATGAGCTGCACGGGATGTTAAATGAGGTAAGAGACCTGACTCTTGATTCCTGAAACAAGGTTAAAATACGATGAAATATATAATTTAACATATAAACGCAACAATGACATGTAACTTGATTTTTAAACAAAACTTAATTACCCTTGTATTGCATAAGATGCCATTTTGTTGATTAATCATATGAAAAATAATGATCATCTGATTATCTTTGAATTCTTTATATGTTCAACAGGACGAAAAAGAAATCTATTGATCAACTATGCCAAAAGATCACCATTTAGTTAAAAAGGTAAAGAAATGTACAAGTTTCGGTCCTTTTTGGTAAATAGAATACTTTCAATAGATTGCAATGAAATATTTCTCATGTTCCACATGCATATGCTATAAGTGCATCTAGGTACGATGGTTGCATTGTCTTCTAACCAAGTTGTAATGGAGTAAATATCATAAACAATAAGGTAAAATTTTGTATTTTAATATCTTCGGTCTCTAATTAGAGGTGTTACTTTTTTACTTTACATTATTTTTATAATCTAACAAGTTGTTTAAGTTTGCTAATTTTCAAATTTAAATGCATCATTGGTTGGATG
>CAIGRS010291210.1:0-11308 GCA_903798395.1 Fraxinus floribunda
TGATTCGAAACCCGCCGTGAAGAAAGAGAGCCTTCGTCTCCTTGTTGTTATCTGCGTCTCGCACTTGGATCCCCTCGCGACCCACTTGACAAAAATAATTGTCCACATTGTGAAGAAGCTCAAGAACCTAGATTCACCTTTGCATGTGTTTCAAAAGCTCTGCCCGAGGGTCTGCAAATACTTGAATAGCTCCAAGAATGTATGTGTAGTGAAGGGGATTTTTTGGATTGATTTGCATTTTTGGACTGTTCGAAGGGTTTCTTGGTGATTTCTAGGTGAATCTTGGTTGATCTTCTGTTGTATTGTTAGATATAAGTCTCTTATCTCTTCTCTCAAACTTTTGTAACCTTTGTTGCCATTTTGTGGCTGATTCAGTACATCTGAGCATAATTTTTTTTTATGGATGTTCAACGGGGGATATAGATATTAGAAGCAGTCACCGAACCTCCGGGGCTACGGCCGAAATAATTCTTGTGTTCATTCTTTAGTTTCTACAGTTTATTTTTCTATTTTGGTTATTGATTGGTTCGATTCTCATATCATGTGTTGGTCTGGGCCTTACATATGTTTGATCTCCATTTTTTCAAGACTCATTTTCAATTATACATTATCTTGTAAAATAATTTTACACGTAAATTTAAAATGTTCCCTTATTTTTTAACCAAATATTCTAAAAAAAATCACCATTCTACCAAAAAAAGAGAAAAAATAAAAAATCTAGTGCGAAGCCAATTCATTCAACAAATTGGCAATGCAGCCAAGTATCGTACAATACATTTTGGAACAATTCAAATATTTCAAAACTAAAATTATCAAAACTCATAAAAATTCAATCTACGTAGATTTTCCAATATTATTTCTCTTGAGAAATTCATGACTTTGTTACCTTAAATTATCGAAACTTATAAAAATTAAGGGTGCGTTTGGTTTGTTGTTTTCGAGGTATTTTCAATTTTCAATTTTGCAAAATATTGAAAACATGTTTGATATGGTATTTCTCAAAATATATTTTCGAAAATGAGTAATTATAACATAAAACTCAAAACGCATTTTTGACGTTTTGAGTGTATTTAGTGAAAATTATAAGAATACTGAAAACATGAAAAAACAAACATATAACTAAAATTTTAAAAAAATAAAAAATAAAATGTAAAAAGAATTTAAATAATAACTTCAAAAAAATAAATTCCAAAAATAAAAGAAATAAAAAATTCTGAAATAATATATTTTTAAAAAATAAAAAAAATAAAACTTTAAAAGATTCTAGAAAAATAATAATTATAAAAAATAAAAATAGTTCAAACAAGTCTCAATGATTTTTTTACTTCAAATTTCTATATAACTAATAACTAATATAAAAGATGCATTTATTTTTATTGTTCACAAGCCGAGTCGAGCCGAGCCGAGCCGAATGGCCCTTTGGCTCGGCTCGCTGGAATAAATCGTCTTTTTACATTGATTGTGAAACGTAAAGTCGTGATTGTTTATATTTCTTTTCAATCTCAATATCATTCCAATGTCCCTTTTTTCGAACTTTATTTTTCCTACAACGTTTGATTTAATATTTCGCTATATGAATATCCATTTGAATCGATTTAAATTTTTATTAAAAAAACTTACAATATGATAACAATAAATATATTATTGATTAAGTTTAAATACAAAAATTATCTTAAATTATTAAACGTAAAATCATAATCGTTAATTTTTCTTTTCTATCCCCCTCAACCCCCATACTCACACTAATTTCTCTCAATTTCATTTTCCTTTCATTTTTACCTTAAATGAAGCCTCTCTTTTTTTCGTTTGATTCAGTACTTTAAATTACAAATATGTGTTTTAAGCGATTTAAAATTTGTTGAAAATCTTGAAGTACGGTCATGATAAATATATAGTCGATAAATTTTAAATATCAAAAATAATTTTACATTTATTGTGAAATGTAAAGACGTGATTGTTTATATTTATTTTCAATCTCAACCCCATTCCAATATCCTTTTTTCGAACTTTATTTTTCCTACAATGTTTGATTCTATATTTCACGATATGAATATTCATTTGGATCGATTTNACATTAATTGTAAAATGTAAAGTCGTGATTGTTAACGTTTATTTTCAATCTCAACCCCATTCCAATATCCTTTTTTCGAACTTTATTTTTCCTACAATGTTTGATTCTATATTTCACGATATGAATATTCATTTGGATCGATTTAATTTATTTATTTTTGAAAAAACTTAAAATATGATAATAATAAATATATTGTCGATTAAGTTTAAATATACAAATTATCTTAAATTATAAAACATAAAATCATAATCGTTAATTTTTCTTTTCTTCTCACCCTCAACCCCTATACTCACACTAATTTATCTCAATTTCATTTTTCTTCAATTTTTATCTTAAATTATTAAACATAAAATTATAATAGTTAATTTTTCTTTTCTATCCACCCTCAATCCCCATACTCACACCAAAATCTTTCAATTTCATTTTTCTTCAATTTTTACGGTTAAAATGGGTAAATTTATGACATCAAAATGAATATTGAAAGAACTTAATGATTTTCAGAAAAATCCTCCTACATCATGCAGTACTGGTAAATAAACATCTTCTATAAAGTGAATTATTTTAATTTTTAAAAAATTGATTTAATATACAGTATCATTAGAACATATTCAAAAGATATTCGACCGAATTTATGAAGTTTGGTGATCGTTCGTCATTCTTTTTGCCTCTATGATGGAAGTTTCGTTGTGTTGTGGTTTTAATATTGATAGAGACGCTTAATTTGTCCTAAATTCTGCACTGTATTATTATTAATTAATTAGTCTTGACTACATAGGTCTTACATAGGGTCTTTGTAAAGAAATTAAATACTGGTACAACTGATATATGTAATTGGAGATTCGATGAGCACGAGATGAATGAGACATAATGACTTACCTCAATATGTAGAAAAATGAGGTTAGATTGAATTTCATTATCTCTTTAATAAGGCATCAACAAATTGAAAACATGTATTGGAACCAAAATACCTTCCAATCTAAATAGTTTAACCTACTCATTAATTTCGATAATAACATAACTTTCAAAAGTATCACAGCCCGTGCATTGCACGGGCTTTGACTAGTCTATAAAAAAAATATTTAAATGAACACAAATAAAAATATTATTAGTTCACATCATTAATTTTTATTCTTATTTTTTATATTTTGAACTCAATTTATTATTTATTATTGTAGTGAGAAACAGATATTGTACGATTCACCAATTTTAAAATATATATTGCTAGATGGACCTTGCTACATGTACAAAATATTGTACAAAATGGTGTCCAAAATGGCCCAGTGGCGGCCCCCTATTGGAGGGGCGGCCGTGGGGTCAGCCACCCCTCCAATAGGGGGCCGCCACTTGGTCATTTTGGACACCATTTTGTACCCCCAAGAATAATCCTTGCTAGATAATATAGTAACATAAAATTGTTCTGTTTTTACTGATTAATCAAATATAATGAAATAAAATGTCATAAAATAATTTTTCAAGATTTTAAATCAATTGTGTTTTCTAGTTTTTTGTTTTGCAAAATAATTTTTCAAAATAACATACCAAACTTATTTTTAACAATTTTAAAACAGACACTCAAAACTTAAAATTTAAAATTTAAACACAAACCAAATTAACGGGCCCTAAGGTTCTGATATCACAATTTTTCCATAAATTCTGGTTCCTATTACATTTGAACACCAGAGGAAAAACTTCATGGGTGAATAACGATCTGGTTGTAATATACCTGCTTTAGTCATGTAAATACCATCTGGAGCTTACTCTTATCTGCCATGCCTACACCAAATTCAGAAAATGCTTTCAGCATCTTCTTAATAACTGGAATTCAGATTTTACTCCAAAGTTGAAAAACCATAGATGAATCATGAATGCTTACATTTGGAGGATTTAAACAAGAATAGCACGATTTTTTTTTTATTATTTTTTTTTACTACTCTGAACTAGTAGATTTTTGTATAGTTTTTTTATTGTTATTTTTTTAATTTTGGAAGATTCAAGTTATGTTAAACTTTAAAGTTTAAAACTTGAAAACCTAATTATTTTATTGTCAAGATCCTCCGTATCAAATTATCAAGGAAAGTAATAGTGCGGAGCGTACCTTAATTATTTGAGAATGCCTCTTTAATATTGGATTTTAATTTCGGATCTTGAATCTTTATTATTGACTATTTTGATTTTTGGGTACTTGATCTTTATTTTTGTTTCTTTCTCCATAATCTTAATTGCCTTGTTTTTCAATTTAATTGCTCCAATCATTCTTTTTTATTTTCGTTTTTTTTTTTTCAATCATTGTTCTTGATTGTGGGTTTTGGATCTCCCTCTTTAATATGCTTTCTCTTGTCTCCTTATACTGATGGGATGACAAAAAGAATGAGGAGTTGCATATGAATTGGGGGTTATAATTTCTATATGTATTTGGCTTATCGTCAAATACAATCCTAATAGATCAGGTCTCTACACATATAATTCGGCCCACTTTATTTAGATGCCCTAAACTCAACAATTTAATTCTTTATTAGATCACTTTAATTTAGCTCAATTTTAGTATAGCTTTATACACAATTAATTACATATATTGGCCAACAATGACAAATTAATAAACCTAACAATCTCCTACTGGGCCACATGTGTTACCTTATAAATTACTGGGCCACATGTGTTACCTTATAAATGTGTATAACCTTTCGACGTCAAAACTTTTGCTATCATAATTAAAAGCATCTACGAACAATCTCGTCCATTGATGATATCAATATATGATCAATACGGTCTTCGTTACAAATATCATAACGAAACAATCAATGGTCACGTATATCAACACAATCAAATAACACAGATTAAGTGTGGATGTGTAGCATGAAAATTACATGTAATGTGATCCAAACATGTATTTCCAAATGGTCCTACCTTATTTTTTAATGAGAACAACAACAAACTTTAATCAGAGTGGAACTGAATTGAATACTTTATGTCTTTAATAACCAAATATCCATGAATAAAAAATATGTGTTTAAAATAGACAACATCCGAATACGAACTCCCACTAAAGTGACCTATCATCAAAAGATGCAGCACCTATGTGAGTATTATACTCATGAAAGACATTGGATGGTAGCTATTTAGTAAATGGATCCATGATTATTTAATTTGTCCTAATATGTTTTATAAAGATCTAACCACTCGAAATTCTTCCTTGTCAACTAGGAATTTATTGTTTATAAACTTTGATATCATCAGGCTCCTATTGAAATACAATACTGCTATGTCACAGAATAATTAAAGTGGTTTTTAAAATCCATCCCAAATATGCAGTTATATTCCATGATTGGAATCAGAATATCCAATGATCTCCAATTGGTCTGATTTCCTGAATGTGATCATATAATCTTTAGTTCTCAATAGATATCGAATAACATAATGGCTGCTTTTCAAATTTCCATTCCAGAGAAAATTAAATATCTACCTAGCATTCCAACAATGAATGCTATATCTGGATGTATACAAATATAAGTATACATTATTTGATAAAATTTGTAATACTATTACAGAAAATTAGTTTAAGCCCATAGATGAATTTTTTTAATTTGATAATCATCTAACGTAGCTTAAAATCAAAATGTGTCACAAATCTCATAATTATCTTAAAAGAGTTTTTCATAGAAATTGGGGAAAAAAAATCTCTTTAATACAATGCCTTCATTTTGAGTAAAGTTATTTGCAACAAGATGAGCCACATATCTCTCCACATCACCAGTTCGAATCCTTCTTAATTTTAAATATCCAATTACTACCAATGAGTTTCCGCACATTTAGGTCGGATAAGTTCACAAACGTCATTGTTAATTATGAACCTTATCTCTTTATGCATGATAGGAATCCACTCTTTAGAATTATTCCTTTGCATGGTTTGATGAAAGTTGATTGATCAGTTCTTCTTCCATCAATCCAAACATCCTTATTTTCTGGAGAAAGATTATAAAGTCATCTGAAATTACATTTCTCCTTTTTATAGTGGATTTCTTTAATGGCATTTATTCTTGAGGATGTTGAGTTTTTTTTTCTAGAACAATCTCTTGATTGTATATAGGAGATTTTGTAATATTGTCTTGATCCGAAATTACTTCTTGAATAAGATCTAGAACAAGAATTTGTCCATAATTCTAATCATTGTCAATTGCAACGGAAAAATATATACATATTCTTTCTCCAAAACAAAATCATTAACCTTATAACATTATCTCCCTCGCAAATTCTGTATCCTCAAGGAATTAGACATTTTTCGTTTCGAAAATTAACCTAAGAGTGGGATCTTTAAAAAAAAAATTGTAACCCCTTAACAATTGCTTTACTTGGAACTTTGTTGAGAATTTAAGCTGCAGTTGTTAGTGCTTCTACCTAGAGAGATTCTAATATACTCTGGGACGAGTCCACATTCTTCTAGAAATTTAACAAAAGGCCAGGACATTATTATCTTGATCCGTCATATATGTCATAGTATTCACCACTATGGTAAGATCCGATTTGTTAAAATCTTTTATAGAGTTTTTTTTCAACCTATATATTGTATGCCTTGAACATGTCTAGTGTTTTGCATTTCTCATAAATGATATATATGTAACTATAGTGAAAACAAATTCGTCTATGAACATAATAAATTATTGTTGACCATTTCAAGAAGTCGAATTGAATGACCCATAGATATGCGTATAAATTAATTCTAAAATATCTAAAGTCCTGTTGGCACATAATCTCCTTATACTTATTTGTTTTCCCTTAATATAATTAGCATAAGCACTTAAGTCTGAAAAATTAAGGAGATCAATAATTCTTTCTGACACAAGATTTTTCATTCTCTTTTGAGAGATGTTACCTAATCACTTGTGTCATAACGAAACAAAATTCTTATTGATTAATTTATATTTATGTCATGTGAATTCACATGTAATATTTCTTTATAAGAGGCAACTTTATTAAACAGATATAGGTTATCGTAACCGGATAAAAAATTGGTACCCACAATATTTGAATTAAGAAAAAGATCAAACTAACTATTTTCAATTAAACAAAAGTAATTGAATTTGTCCAATGTAGAAATAGAAACAAAATGTCGTCTAAAAGACGATACTGCAAATGTCCTTTTTAAATTCAAATAATAACATGTCTTTAATGATAACCAAATGTCCCTATAATCTCAACTTTGATTGATTTGTCATCGTCCTACATAGATGAATCTTTCAGCATCAATTGATTTTTGGTTATTCATACAACCCTGCATAGACACGTGTTTATGTGAGTAGTGGCACCAGAATTTTCCACCAAATGTGTCTTTGTATTGAAACTAAGCCCCTGTTTGGCACCCATTTTTTTCTCATTCTTTTTCTCTTTCTTCATTTCAACTACACATTCTATCAATAAAATAATATTACACATAAACCTTAAAATTCTCCTTACTTTTTAACCACACATTCTTCCATCAATCACTATTCAAAAACACATTTTTTTTTTAATAAAATGGGTGTCAAACACCCCCTAAATTAACCTCAAAACAAACAAAAGTGAAAAGTGTATTTTTCTTTACGCAAAGCTTGGTATTTAGTATAATATCTCTTTACATGTTCTAGATTTTCACAATAGAAATAGCTAGTTGATTAATCTTTTTCAGGCTTTTTACTATTCATTTTGAACTAAACCAGATGGAACTTCCTTATTCCTATTTGTCAAGTGAGTACTTCTAGTCCTTTCTTACTTTAGACTTTCTTCTTCTCGCACACAATATGGAATGAGCTCATTAAGAATTCACTTTCCCTTTTAACAGTTGTAACTGACCTTAAATTAGCTGAATTATGTAAGAATAGAAATCAAAACTAAATACACGAGCAAGTTATCAGACAACTCAACCTTTAATGCTTTTAGTTTTAAAGTAAGATGAGATAGCTCCATGATGTACTCCCTTATGTTTTCTTTACCCTTATACTTTATAAAAGTAAGTTCGCTAAAAGCGTGCTAGTTCAGACTTTATTGCCTTTTCCAAAGTGTTTTTTCTTTCAATTTCATCGAGAAACTCCTTGACAGTAGTTCATTATCGGTCACGTCCCTGAATGCTGCTGAAATCTCACGTTTCATGATCATATGACTTATGCGGTTTGAATGATCCCACTTATTCGAGTCACATTTTTATTAGCGGAACTTTTATCCGTAAGAGTGGTAAGTTGTTCACTCCTAAATGCAAGGTCTAGATTCATGCCGTCAAGAATGATATAAACATTTTCTTTCCAACCCCTAAACTTTGGTTCTAACACAGGAATTTAACTGATGTTGGATATTGCAGAAGCCGATTGATTAAATGAATAGAAAACTTAAACCTAATTAATATGTTCACATAGGAATCCGTATTGAACAATCAATAATTTCAAATAATGGTGAACCCCATCACAAGAGACATAGCACTACATTGATATTTAATCTTTGGATAGAAATACGAACTTGTAAGTATCACTTTTGGTGTAGTAATCAAATATTGTCAATAAATCTGGTCAAACATCAAATCTATCTTTGGATCGACTCAATGTTTACAAAATGAAAAACTTTACAATTGTCACATATTTATTACCATAGGTGTGTAAATAATTCGGCCAAATATTAACCTTCATTTGGGCCAATATTGCGTGAATTACGTACACACAACCTTCCTAACATTCCAAATAAATTAATTTAGACAATAGATGTTACTTTGGTAACATATTGTTTCAACTAATCTATTTTAGAAATTTAGTAATCCAAAAGAAACTTTAAATACCAAGATTTAAAATTGATTGTTCCTTAACCCTTCTCTTTTATTTATTTTTATTTATTTATTTATTTTTGTTTCGACAAAAAAAATAATAAATTAAAAAGCAGCAAATTGATGTCACAGTCCTGCCTTTACTGGCCAATGAAATAGCACGCCATTACTGCTCATGGAGTCAAGCAGTCAGAATTATTGATTTTTCTTCTAAATTGCTTCAACCAGCGCAATCACATGCCCACATGATTAGTGTCCAGACCAAACATGCACCATTAACACACGGAACCTGTGATCTACTAATGGTCACTTAATTTGACTTCCAAAATAGATAGAATGATTATTTGTTTTGAAATCCCCATTAATTAATTACTCATGTTTTAATCTTTAATGCAAAATTAGCAAAACTTTTTCTTATGGTGTGTTTGATGGATATTATTGATGAACGAATGTATTTTAAATAGTGATATAATGAAAAATATGAGGTTAAAAAGTAAGGAAAAATTATTAATGTGATAGAAAATATTATTTTATTGAAAACTATGTGGTTGAAAATGAGTTTTGAAAGAATGTATTTTGGAATAATGTGTACCAAACATGAGTTTAATGTTGAATCTAGAATACAACATAAAGTAATAAATTATAATCGTACTCAAATTCAACAATTAATTTCTAAGATTGTCAAATTTGAAAACACCAAAAAATTTTATATATAGGGTTTGAAATTCACATCCAAAAATTTCGAAATCCAAAGTATGAATTTCAACTCTAAAAATTTTCTTTGAAAAATTCTGAATTGCGAAATTTATGGCTAAAATTCACATTCCAAATCAAAAGATCCCAAAATTTAATGTATGAATTTCAACTATAAAAACATAAGTAATAAATTATAATCGTACTCAAATTCAACAATTAATTTCTATGATTGTCAAATTTGAAAACACCAAAATTTTTGATATATAGGGCTTGAAATTCACATCTAAAAATTTCGAAATCCAAATTATGAATTTCAACTTTAAAAATCTTCTTTGAAAAATTCTGAATTGCGAAATTTATGGCTAAAATTCACATTCCAAATCAAAAGATCCCAAAATTTAATGTATGAACTTCAACTATAAAATTCTTCCTTATATCTTAATGGTTTAACACGGAATTGACTCTGATACCACTTGTTAAACTTTTTGAAACTTTAAAATTTAAAACTTGAAAACCTAATTATTTTATTACCAAGATCCTCCATGTCAAATCATCAAGAAAAAATAATAATGCGGAACATGCCTTAATTATTTGGGAATGATTCTTTAATACCGAATTTTGATTACGAACATTAAATTTTGATTATTGGTTCTTTTGATTCTTGAGTTCTTGATCTCGAGTTTGCTTATTGCTCCATAATCTTAATTGTCTTGTTTTTCAATTTAATTATTCCAATTATTCTTCTTGATTTTTGTTTTTTTTTTTCAATCCTTGTTCTTAATTGTGGGGTTTGAATTTTCATTTTCAATATGTTTTCTCTTGTATTCATGTGTTGATTGGATGACAAAAAGAATGAGAAGTTGAATATGAATTGAGGATCATAACCCTATATATAGTTTTCATATGTATTTGGTCCATCGTCAAATATAACCCTAATGGATCTAGTTTCTACACATATAATTCGGCTCACACTTTATTTACATGCCTTAAACTCAACAATTTAATTCTTTATTAGATCACTTTAATTGAGCTCAACTTTAAAATAACTTTATACGTAATTAATTACATATGTAGACCCACAATGACAAATTAATAAACCTAACAAGTTAGGCTTGAACTTGGGGGCGATGGATTTGTTCTTCTATATATATATATATATATATAATATGCCTTTATGTTTATTTCTTTACATGGTTAATGCTGTAATTAATATGGTTTTAAAGCAATTTTTGCGTAGATAAACTTTTGTACTGATGTTTCAAAATGGTACAAACTTTTAGGGTATTCTTCTGAAATCCCCTTTTAATTTTTTTTAGGAAAAAATTCATGGGTCAGGGATTATCTTTCACGAAATCAAAAATCAGGCCTCAATGTTTAAATTTACAAAACTCAAGTTTTTCCATGAATTAATTAATTATATTTTACAAGTAATCTATTAAATTAAATATTTAACTGTAATATAATATAATTGACTCACCCCACCCCACCCCACCTCACCTCACCTCACCTCACCTCCACAACTCCCACTGCTCCGACGACTATTCTGGTGACCAACGACAACTCCGGCGACTGTTCTCCGACTGCGCTTAATTCCGGCGACTATTCCGATGACCGTTTCGCAGACGCTTAATTTCAGTAACTGCTCCAATTTCGAGGTCACATATATCTTATTAAACAGTTAAAAATTTAATTTTCAGTCACAACTTATTAAATTAATTGGTCACAGATTATTTCGAGGTCACAGATCAAAAAATTGAGTCATT
>CAIGRS010291275.1:0-10580 GCA_903798395.1 Fraxinus floribunda
TCAATTCTAACAAGCGGTATCAGAGAAATTCTAGTATCGGCTTGTTTTTGTAACAAGAATCAATGGAGGACATGGGATTTTGTGGGGTTACATTCAATCTGAGGAAATACCAACGGACTTTGACCATGAAAAAAAAAAATTAAAATGAAATATCAAAATTCAAAAATATCCTCGTCTTCAACAAAATGTTTGAGCGGAGAGAAAAAATGAAATATCGAAAAAACCTTACACAATCTAACGGCCAGATTGATTTTTCATTTTATTATGTTTAAAAAATTTGTGAATTTTATGATTTGTATAATGTATATTCTTTATTATTTAAGTAGATTATTGAGTGTAGACTAAATTTAAGTCATTTTTTTTTTCTTTTTTGCCAACAAATAGTTTCTTCTCGTCGAAAATGGCAATTTTGAAACGGGAAGAAGCAACCAACAATTGTTAACTGGACCCAACCCAACTATTAACAGTCGGGTTAGGTAACAGTCGGCCTGGGCAAACTGCTACTACAGGGTCAACTGTTATTGTTGTTATTATTATTATTATTATTATTAAGAAATTTTAAATCTTTGTTTAAATTAAATAAGGAATATTAAAAAGAATTTTAAAATGAAAATTACCGAATTACCAATTTTTTAAAATTTAAAATTATTTTAAAACAAATCTTTAAATCTTTAAATTTTAATTAAATAATATTTGTATTCTTTATTTGATTTTATAATTTCTTTTTGTTTAATTTTTTTTTGTGTTTATTATTATTTTTTTGGTAATAATCTTATTATAATTTTTTTTAATTTAAAATACTTTTTAATATTCTTGCTTTATTTTTTATAATATTTTTATAATTTTCTTTAATTTTTGGTCATTAATTTGTATTTAATTCAATTTATTATTATTTTTTTCTTAATTTTTTAAAATTTATTATTTATTTTCTATATATCATGATTTAATTTTCTTTTCAATTTAAAATACATTTTTATAGTCTTTCTTTCATTTTTTTAATTTTTTTTTTATATTTTTATATTTTTATATTTTTTTTTTGTTTGTAATTTTTTTTTGTTTTCTCCTTTAATTTATTAAATCATTTATTTTTTTATTAGCGTCATTATAAATGAATCTATTTATTACGTATAGTAGTTACAATTCGGTTTGCTTAATTATCTGAAATTATGCTTTATTCGATTATCTCAGTTAAAGTTCTAACATTTGAATTTTTGCAAGATGGAGTACCATCTCGATGTTGAGTTGAGACAGATGGCAAGAAAAGATACTTGGAACTGTAGCATTGAGAGTTTTACTATTGTATTGGAGTTGATCGATGATCAGCATGGAGATATACTACGTTGGTCTTTCTTGTGGCCCATGTATCAGTTGAGAGAGGTACAATACTCCGGGCAGATCATTGATGCACTACTATGTTTGATGCTTAGGC
Source organism: Fraxinus floribunda (assembly GCA_903798395.1). Taxonomy (NCBI): domain Eukaryota; kingdom Viridiplantae; phylum Streptophyta; class Magnoliopsida; order Lamiales; family Oleaceae; genus Fraxinus; species Fraxinus floribunda. The sequence continues at coordinate 1,430 of CAIGRS010291275.1, forward strand.
CAATCGACGACGATGCTCTCCACTTCGACCTCGGGGTCAAAGACACTAGTTTCTCTATGTTTGACTTTGCCCTGATGACTTGACTGAAGATTACGGGCGATAAAACAACTAGCAACGATACCCAAAGAAGTAATAGGTTGTACGGTACATACTTTCGGGAACAGTTGACGGTGCTTCTACTGCAGCCAATTGGCAAAATCAGAGAGTGCGACCAGATGTTGAACAGAATGAAGTTGGACTGATCTATATCCTTGAAAGTGTGGTGATGTGTCATCACAAAAAGACTACGATCAACATTTTTTCATTTGAAAGTTGTTGACTACATCGATGCCTTCAACAACTATTCATGGGGGCAAAAATATTTTGAGGAAGTGTGGTGATGTGTCATCACAAAAAGACTGCGATCAACCTTTTTTCATTGAAAGTTGTTAACGACATTGATGCTTTCAACAACTATTCATGGGGGCAAAAATATTTTGAGGACACCGTACACGTCTTTCATTAGATCACATTCGAACTCAAAGGGGTCCTTACGTAAGTAAGATACTTATGGATTGCCCTTGGCAGTGCAAGTAAATCTTTAACATAATCAACATTAAAATATTTTTTATAATGAATTTATATATAATAATTATATGTGTTGTAGATTTGGGCATAAGAGACTGTCCATATCTTAGGTACCCGGTTTGCGAGGCGAGAGGAGACACGCTGCCCTCAGATGCATTATTGACGAGCATCCAGAGCAATTGTCCATCGGCAATTAGTTATCAGCTCTCATCGACGACCCTCAGGTGTGTATTATATTATACATTTGCGATTTATATTGTTTGTCGTTTCAAAATTCCAATACATGATCATTAACTAGTTAAAATGTCAACATGTTGAGTTGACGCCGTCGAAGGAGGAAGAGGTTTAAGGTTTTGTGCGTGAATTAGTCGTTCCGCATACTCAAGACGCCCAAATGTCTGATTCCATCTTGGACCGAAATTGGGTATGTGAATTGAATAATTGACTGATTACCATTTGTATGAGTTAGTCTATTTGAATTAAGTTAATAATTTTTAATGTTGTTATTTGTGTAGGAGTGAGGTCCAATTAATTGACGATCACCTTCGCCCTGAATATCACATCCGTCAAGGGGTTCATCTCCTCCGATGAAAGCTCCTTCTCCTCCATCCAGACACATTCTCCTCGAATCTCATGTACACAATCAGAGTCATTATTTAGATGATATGTATGTCCACTTGACTGGATTTATGACGGAGGAGTTGGGCGTGTTACGACGAGAATTAAGAGAGGAGGTGGGGGTTACGAAACGAGGTAGGGACGTTGTAACGAGAGTTGAGAGGCGAGGTACCAGATTTATGCCATGTTGTTGGAGTACTACGAGGCCATTTAGAAGACCTTTAGGATGAGGTCGCAGAGCTCCAAGGAGATATAGCATGTAGACAAGGGAATGACATACGAGATGATGGAGAGGGTGAAGGAGAGGGGGGTCACCCACCATTGTGGACAGATGAGGTGCATTAGAATCATTTTTGTTATCTGTGGAATGGGAAGTGGTGACTTCTATAGGACGAGAGAGGTGACAAGGGAGAGGGGACGAGGTAGCCTCGACGATCGAGGTGCGGCAGTCCCTGGGCGGATGACGTGCCTAGAACGAAGGGGTGGCCCCAATAACAGTGGAGGTGGCGAGCCCCGAGGCGAAAGGGGTGGCGATCCTCGAGGCAGAGGATGTGCTCGGGACGGAGGGGGTGACGGATGACGAGAGGACGCCCATCGTGACATAAGGTAAGAAGCCTATTATTGATGTACCGAATTAGGTGGTCGGTAAGAAGTCAAGATTGTCGTTACCGTACGTCGTCTCTCGTTTCATGGCTGAAATGAATAAGAGGACATTCGTGGACGGAACGTACCCCCAATCTCTTCCTAGATGTGGACCCTGTCAAATGGAATTTGGAAAGCATTCGAAATAGAGTGGAGAAAATTATACCACGGTAAGGATTTTATAAATTTAGTAAAGTACGCTCACTAACTCATATATGTTTCTTTTAACATTTTTTCTTTTCTTTTTTTAGAAATAGCCACACGATAGCTCAAAGGACGATACCGAATGCTTATAAGTGGATTCACTACATCACGACTTCGAGAGCTTATCTCGCCGATCATGTTAGTATAATATCGTAATTTTTATTTATTATGTATACATAATTTATTTGTTTATTAAATGAAATAACTCCCTCTTTGTTTTTTATTGGTATTTCTTGTTATAGCACATCGACTTGGCTATGGATCTATTGCGCGATCAGGCTCAGAGATATCCGAGATCATTTAACATTCCTATCTAGTCATATTGAGCACCAAGTTCACGTGTGCCATTATCATTAAGTATCATTTGCTTCAACTTATTGGTAATAAGTACACGATACCTAAATATATGCTTGAGTGGGTCATAGGACATGGTCGAGTATTGGGGGAAAATCATGGGAGAGTTGTACATGTATGTACATTCCAGTGATTGTGAATCATCATTGCTTTGCCGTAGAGATTGTCTTTACTGATTCCACTATATATGTGTAAGACTCAAATCATTCCTATCTGATTTAGGGTCAGCTCAAGTTTGACTTGGAGTCAGTGACTATGATCGTTCCTTTGATGGCTACATAAGTGGGGTGATTGTGAACGATAGACTATGCATGCGGGGACACGACGTTGGCAAGACAGTCGAAATGGTAAGTATTTAAAAAAAAATTGAAAACTTTGTTTTTAGCTACATCATACCGAACTAACACATTATTATTTAATTGCATGAGCGATTATGACATGTTCACAATAAAGTATATTGAGTTTTTGAGTATAGCACATAAGGTTGATGGAATCAATCAATCCTGTATATAAAATTGGATGAATAAGTTAGCATAAAATTTGTATGAATTCAATTGTGATCCATAAATATTGTATATTTAATTGTGAAATAATTGTAAATATCGTAAAAAAATGTAAATATTGTATATTTAATTGTGAAATAATTGTAAATATTATTAAAAAAAATGTAAATATTGTTCACATTTAGTGGCAATACCATTACATATCCGTTGAATTATCATTTAGGGGAATCTGACTTGTACAAAATTGGCAAGTATGCCATGTTGCTCTACACCTACGCGGTTGAGAAAACTCTCCAGTAGATGGATTCTAGACGTACGTGGACATCCAAACCACATTGTTTAATTTCGGGTGGCAACAAACTATTAAGTAGGAGAATATGGTAGGGAATTTCTCACTCGGCTTCATTCGGTAAAGAAAACATAAGTTTCAGCATACGCTGGTCTCCAATAATTAGCCATGCAAATAAGAGAGCATAATGTTCTCATTGCAAAATCTCTATATATAGCCACTGCAACTCCATGGTCACATGGAAAACTCTCCAACTGAAATTGACTACAAGTGCATGTGTTATCAATCAAATCCATCATATATGCTATATTACGTGCACATTTCACGGAGAAGTGCTACTCATCCAATGGTTCTACAATTAACTTTCCCTCAACCTCTGCAGTCTTGAAGAGTTTATCCTCTTTAGCCAGGGCTAGCACTCTCATGCAACTCTGTGATTCCACGCGTTGGTCGTGAAACCACTGTTGTAGCTTGTTACGAATGTCCTCAATCATTGTGAAGATTGGTAACTCTCTACCCTTCTTGAATAATACATTGACAGACTTCGCATTGTTTGATGTCATCATGTTGTATTAACGTCTTGAAAAATGTGATCGCGCCCGATATTCAATCCCCATTTTTGTTAGATAATCCCATGCCGGTATTAACTTATTTCTTATTTCAATTATGAATTTATTACACTCTTCAACACTATGAACTTATGTCACTCTCCTGAACAATGAAACGATGTTGTTGTCTCAATACCTAGTCTTCAGGTTGTCTTGTATATGAAACATGCAATACCCATGATGTGTCTCGAAAAAAAAATTCAGCGATAACAAAGACAATGTCCTCGACTTCGCCAATTACTTTCCTCAGCTTTATGAAGAAACAACGCATCGATAGATCATTCTCTCTATCGATTATGTCGAATATAAGAAGGTAAATTTAGATGTTGGCATCTTGACATGTAGTAATAATTAACTTACCTTCGCATCTAACTTAGAGTGTACCATCGACTAAAATTAGGAGTCGCATTGCATTTTGAAATCCTCGAATGGATTGTCCAAGAGCCATGAAGAAAAATCTAAAACAATTCTCGCCCTCCCTTTTAATAAAAAATGTTGAGCCAAGATTAGTTGTCCCCATATTATGGCAATATCTAGCTAATTTAGCATAACTCTCCTCAACCGAACCTATTAAATCATCCAACGATCATTCTTTGGTCTTTCAAATCTTATGGTAGCTCATGACCACTCTATACTCTCAACTGTTGTTAATGATGTCTGAAGGTCTGTAGATCGTCTGTGGTTCTCGATACTTGTACATTATCTGTCGAACAATAAACCATGCTCAACCTTGCCTATGATCATTTCAACAAATTTCCACTTCGCAATTATGTTCTCGTGTATACATGCGAACTACAAATAACTTATTTGTATTAATCTTTGTACCTCACAAATGCTAACGGTAACTGTTGTCGACGCAGATAATTGTTAACAATGACTTGTTTGATTTCTTCGCTTTGAACTCAAAGCTGTATTTCAATACAATTTGGTACATAGCTTCTTGCAAACCTTTCTTTGTTTCAAATAGTAGCTGACATGCAAATCATCATCATCAAGAACCACATACGAAAAGTTAGATAACGGTCCACTCGATCTAGCCTATGATTTTCCACCCCACTCATGTCTGAGGGAATAAAACAATCAAATCCTTATTTGTAAATTCATTTTCATTCTCGCTATCCTGAACTAACAACAAAATTTTGTGCGTAACAGCGAGATCACGATGAGAAACAACTGTCTCAAGACTAATCACACCATCCTCACGAGCTATTTCCATTGTGTCTCAAAATCCCAAAAATCATTGGCATTGCGATTCCCTCCATTTGAATCTTTGTGGTCACCTTCGGTGACATTCTTCCTTAGTGAAGTCATGTAAATGAGAGTAGTGTGCATTTTGTTCAATTCAAATAAATAATTCACTTCAGCATTTGAAGTAACCTTCATCCATAGGTGGAACTGGAATGGATGAATGTTCGTTGAATTGAAATCTCAGTTCCATATCTTATTGAGAGTGATCGACTTTTAGCTTATTTTGTAAATCATGGTACATTTTTGCATATGATGTATTCGATGTTATGGAAATTGAAATTTCAATATGTATACTAGTCCATTTCCATACTTATCGATCTTTTCTATCCAATTTGAAATCACCAAAGTAACAAATTGGAATTACAATCATATTTGCACGACGTAACAAAAATTTTAATTGCAAGAAAAAAAATAGTCGGAAAATCAACCCAACCATTGGGCAACAAAATTGTATTCCAAAAAAAAAAAAAAAAGTCAGACCGTATATTAATAGTCGGCCCAGCTAGTCTGGGCCAGCTGCTAACAGTCATAGCAACTGCTAGTTGTTAATGCTAACGGAATAGTACATTGTCATGAATCTCGTTTGAAAAAATATACTTGCAAATGAATTTGTTTTTGTTTATACTTAACAAAAAAATTATAGATCGATTTTATTTATTTTTTTATCTATATGTTAATCTATATCGAAATAAGAATTATTCGGTTAAAAACGTGTACTAAATTAACGAAAATGAAATTACACATACATAAATATATTTACCGATTCGATGTGATAGATATAAAAAATATTTTCTTGTTCCGTGTTTGATAAATTTCTAAGATTTTGAGGTTGGAGCAGATAAATATTGAGAGATTTTTTATCTGTATTAGAATAAACAAATAAGGAAAGTTAAATAATTTTGAAATGTTAAGTGGGAAATGTTTGGTTTTTACTTACTAAATGGTAGTATTGTTTAACCTACTTAAGTGTATCTTTATCTTTTAACATTCAAAATGTCATTGTGGAAATATGAAATTGTTGAAAATTCAAAGTGAAAATTAAGGCAATTGACCAATTCAATTTTCAAAGTAGCCCCATTCAATCTTCACCACGGAGAAATTGAAGTGTTGTAATAGTTCTCGCAATTTTGGGTCCTCTTGTTTTCGATTAGGGTTCATTTAACCATAGGCATAGAGCTGTCAAGCTATATTATTATTATTATTATTAGTCATTGGAGCAGCTGTGCGAATTGTCGATAGGAAAATGCCATTTATACATTCTTTCTTAATATTATGGTTGACATGACCCATATTGACAAGTGTTGATTTGGTAAAAAAAAATGTAAAAAATGATGTAAATCATAATATATATGTAGTATGATTGTTGTCGATAAGTCAAGTAGAAGTATAAAGTGAGTCGAATAAGCCTTTGCTAAGTGACTTTTAATTTAATTTATTTCTCATACTCATTTTCAATTACATTCAATTAATAAAATATTTCACACGTAAACCCAAATTCTTTTCCTTTTTTAACCACATTCTCCAAAAACTACTATTCAAAACATTTTTTTTTTTTTAAGGTCACCAAAGAAGGGCTAAGAACGGTTGTCTTTGGGTTCGGCAAGCTCCTGTTGAGCTCGAGGAGGGAGAGTGACCCATTTGGACCTAACCCTTTTGAAAATAGGATTAGTTAATTTTTTTGGAAAATGAAGAATATTGATGTAAGATCATACATGGAGAAAATGACCCACCTTTTCAAACGGCCAAGCCGAACAAGGGTCGGGACATCTGTGGCTTTGATGACCCGAACTATTCTTAAACCTCTACATACGATTTCTATAAAGATTGATTTCTGATTTTATTAAATGATTGGAATTCAAATCTGATTATGAGGTTCAAAATTGGATATTCTAAATTGAAAATGCATTATTTTGAATTTAAAATAGGGGTACCAATTGATTTGGATAAAAAAAAAAAACAAATGATTATGGACAAACATGATCTTATTTGATTCTTACAATTCATCTAAATAGGACAATTTTATCTCGTTGTAGAGAATTAATTGGTTCGCTTTAAAGGAGAAAAAACAAACAAGACACTAAGACTCTAGTTGAGTCCTTACAAAATGAGGTACATAAGGAGCATTATATTATTTTCGAGTATGATACACTAAGTACAGTGCTTAGCTTATGATACGTATTGATGATATTTCATATCAATTCATTCATAAATAACAAATTTAATTCAAATATTGAGATTCATGTGACATGTCAATTGTCATTGATGCTTAATACAAGCTTAGTGTCGGTGGTGTTTAGTAGATCATTTTTCAGTAGTAACAAATATTTCAAGTTCATCCAAAAAACAAAAAAAATAATAATAACAACGAATAAACACTAAAAAGAAGATTAATTCTTTTATGTTGTTGAACTATAGTATGTTTGGGAAGTGAGTATAAACGTTTTAAATTATAAGTACATATAAATGAGTGTAAATAAATATATGTTCCATTTTTTTAAAAACTCATTTTTTCAAAATTCATTTTCAACCACATATTTTTTCTTAAAATAATTTTAAATGTAAATCGAAAACATTTCCTTATTTTTTAACCACACATTCTTAAAAAAAATCATTATTGCATAATACATTTTTTTTATAATAATGGAGCTCACACAAGGGCAAATGTATAGTATTTATGAATTACTCGAAATATGTGAATAAAAAGTTATTTGAACGAGTATAAACCTAAATAAACATAGACTTGCGTTCCATACATGCCTATGGACCCTTATATGGTAATTTATCTGGCCCATTTATAAACTACAGTCCAATATTATTTCATAGACTTGTTAGCCCAATCAAAAACCAAAACCAACCGGCATGTAAGAAAATGAACTTGCTTTAAGTCCAATAAATTGATTTTTGGGAACAATACATAGCCCATGTTTGAGCTCCATTTTTATAAAAACGCATTTTTTTCAATACTCATTTTCAACAACACATTTTCTTATAAAATAATTTTACACGTAAATCGAAAAAAAATTCGTATTTGTTAACCACACATTCTCCAACTTTTTACTACTCAAAAAATGCATTTTTCTTGAAAAATGGAGCCCAAACAAGGACATATATAAGGTGGTTGCAAAATACAATTTCAAAGTAAAGAAATTAGTTTTACTATTTTCAAAAATTAGGTTTTAATTAGATTTTATTAATTAAATAATTAAATAAAAATATTTTATAAATTAATATATTAAGGTCACAATATTATACAACTTATGATTACAGACGTCATAAATCATAAATTTTATAAATCACAATTTCTTTATTGGTCACAAATTATCAAATTAATAGGTCGTATATTATTTCTAACGTATTAATGTCATAATATTATACAATTTATGGTCACAGTTAGATACTAATTACAATTACAACGTCACAATCACAAATCATAAATTATATAGGTAACAACTCATTTCTTGATCATAGATCACAAATTTTATAGGTCATAATTTTTTTATTGGTCACAAATCACAAATTTTACAAGTTACATATTATTTTTATCACAAATTATCAAATTAATTGATCACAACTTAACAAATTGTAAGTCTCAATTACAAATTTAGTCGCAATATCATATTTTCTTTAGGTCACATTATTTATTGATCATAAATTACCTATTTTACGAGTAACATATTATTTATTGATTACAAATTAACAATTTTACTGGTCACAATCATAAATAATTGTCACAAACACTCTTTACCCCATGCCACCCACCATTAATGCCGTCGCCACCGCCGTCTCTCCATTAGCACCACCACCTCGCCATCAACAGTAGAGCGCGCGCGCGCGCGCTCGCACACACACAACACACCGCTTCATCCCATTCCCACAATCGCCTGCCCAAATAACCACCCATCACCTCCACCTCCAATCAACAATCACACCACCACTGTCTACTAAAATCTATCATCTCTTCCAAAACTACCACACCACAATCACCCCTCCCACCAACAAAATTTCCAAACCCACAATCGCCATCTGCACCTTCAATACATCACAAATCAACCCCCAACTCCAATCGCCAGAAACGAGAACGTCCACGATTGCTGTATTGAATTTAAATCCCCAGAAAT